>JAWZYU010000721.1:0-81516 GCA_038380435.1 Ryuthela nishihirai
CAATTTTTATTTTAATCCTATTTTTATATGTGCTTTTAAATGTGGAAAATAGAATACCAGAATTTTTGTCTTCTTTTTCAATTACAGAATGTTATTAAAGGAGCCATTTTGTCACGATCGGTTTGGGCCAAATTCCGAGGAGAGGCGCCACTTACGCTTATTCGAAGCTTTTGCCTTCTTATCCTTAGACCTTCATTGCTTACGCACAAAGGCAATAGATGGCAGCAGTAGTCAGTGTGTTATTTCCTCACATTAAAATTTTTCAATTAAAACACATATACGTATATAACGGAATATCGATATTACACCTTAAAAATTATTTTAAATTATAGAATGAATATTACATGAAATAATATTGATAAAATATATTAATTTTATATTTAAACTTAGATATATTTCATTTCTGTTTCAAGGGGTTTAATCAGATGTTGAATATTATACCACAAGTGCACTGGGGGCTACAAGAAAACGGGGCGGGGGTGGCTCAGTAGGTAGCGCGCCAGGTTCGAGTCCCAGCTGGGTCAGCGTTGAGATTTATCACCGCAAAATTTCCCCGCCCTGCCCACGGTCAGTAGGGGACACCGATTGGCTTTATAAAGGCCGCCGTCCGTCGGATGCGACCTTAAGCCGTGGCCCCGTGTGCGGGAGAGACATACCCTGTGCACGTTAAAGAACACATTGGATTGCCTTGACGGGAGGCTACCATCTGTCTCCCAACAGCTGTTCCAGTGGGTCCCCTTCCCCAACCTTCTCTGAGCCTTCGGGGTCCATGTGACCTGGCCAATTAGCCCATGGTGTGCAAAAAAGTGCCGCTCAGAGGTAAAACAACCCAACCCAAGCCTTCAAGAAATCTGGGAGAATGTTTTTTTAGTCATTTTTCATTCTTGAATGAATTACGGGTGCAAAGTTTGATCACCATTTTCTTTTTTTTCGGAAGAAAATCCCTAATTACCTAATCCCTACACCAAATGACAAGCTGTTAAAAAGGATATATACATACTTACAAAATCCTCATGCAGCTATGGGCTACGGAGGGCCAACCAGAATGTGTAATTTTCATCTCCAGACGTGTCTCTTCCGAGACACGTCTGGAGATTTCTGAGATTTCGTCTGAGAGACACGTTTAGAGTGGCCAAATGCAGCAGCTACAGCTGCTGCATTTGGCAACATTCTAGCAAGGTCCTGTTTGACATTGTCTGCCTATGCATCCTAGGTATCCCCCTCTTTCTGAGGCCTTTAGGCACACTGTTCATAACCCTATTCGCCAATCTATAATTATCCATACGGGCAACATGGCCAAACCATCGCAGTCTCTCTCTGCACAATATGCTGCTCAAAAGAGGTTGATGACTCCTTATTCTAATCTCATCATAACTTACAAAGTCAAACCACCTAATACCCAAGATAACGCGTAAGCATCTAGAATCAAAGGCATCAAGTTTCTTGTTACAAAGGGTCCATGTTTCGCTATCATAACTAACCTTAGAAAGAACCAAACTATTATACAGCGTGATTTTAGTCTTTAGTGGTGTATACGGCTATTTCTCCACACTCTCCATAGATTCTTAAAGGTCCCAGCGGCAATCCCTATTCTTCTATTTATCTCATGCCGCACATCACCAGTATCTGTTACAGCTACCCAGATATTCCAAGATAATTAAACTGAGATACTTGCTCAATAGTACAGCAATTCAAAGCAACTGAAGCACCATCTGCCTGACCAATTTTCATCACTTTAATTTTTTTCTCTGTTTATCCCCAAACCTACTCTATTACCAGTCTCATCAATAACCCTAATGAACGAATTCCTCTAATCAATATTAGTAGCCAACAGGGCCAAATTAACTGCATAATCTAAATCAAAAATTTTGAAATCTCTAGACCATTTAAGGCCAAAAACTTTCCGTTGCAAAGAATTTCACATTTCGCATTACATAATCAATAACCAAACTAAAGAGAAAAGGAGATAAAATGCACCCTTGTCTAACTCCACTAGCAATGCTAAATCAATCGCTGCAAGACGTACCAACTCCCACACACGACTCAGTGTTATTATAGAGAGCTCTCATTACACTAACTAACTTATCAGGTATTCCATATGATCTAACAATCAACCACAAATTATGTCAATCAACAGAATCAAAATCTTCACATTTCTCAAGAATCTGCCTAAGTGAAAATATTTGATCAATACCTCCCGTACCACTTCTGAATCCACACTGTTCATCACGCAGTTGTCATCAACTAAATTCTTAATTCTATTAAGTATAATCATGCAAAGAACTTTCCCTTTAAAGGAAAGTGAATTATTTCCTCTTTATTATCACAAGAACTGCGATCACCTTTTTTAAAAATTGGGGCAATGATAGCTCTATTGATTGTTAAATAACGCATTAATAAAGTCGAGAGTCATTTGTAGACTACAAAATGTTCCCTAAGACCCTCATTGGCCCCTTCTAGGCTTGAGGGTTGTTGGGTTGTTTTACCTCTGAGCGGCACTTTTTTGCACACCATGGGTCAAATGGCCAGGTCACAATGACCCCGAAGGCTCAGAGATGGTTGGGGGAGAGAACCCACTGAAACAGCTTTTGAGAGGGGGCGGGGGTGGCTCAGTCGATAGCGCGCCAAGCTCGTAATCTGTAGTTCCCAGGTTCGAGTCCCAGCTGGGTCAGCGTTGAGATTTATCTCCGCAAAAATTCCCCGCCCTGCCCACGGTCAGTAGGGGACACCGATGGGCTTGGAAAGGCCGCCGTCCGTCGGATGGGACGTTAAGCCGTGGCCCCGTGTGCGGGAGAGCCATACCCTGTGCACGTTAAAGAACACGCTGGATGGCCTTGACGGGAGGCTACCATCTGTCTCCCAACAGCTGTTCCAGTGGGTCCCCTCCCCCAACCTTCTCTGAGCCTTCGGGGTGCATGTGACCTGGCCATTTAGCCCATGGTGTGCAAAAAAGTGCCGCTCAGAGGTAAAACAACCCAACGTTAAAGAACACGCTGGATGGCCTTGACGGGAGGCTACCATCTGTCTCCCAACAGCTGTTCCAGTGGGTCCCCTCCCCCAACCTTCTCTGAGCCTTCGGGGTGCATGTGACCTGGCCATTTAGCCCATGGTGTGCAAAAAAGTGCCGCTCAGAGGTAAAACAACCCAACGTTAAAGAACACGCTGGATGGCCTTGACGGGAGGCTACCATCTGTCTCCCAACAGCTGTTCCAGTGGGTCCCCTCCCCCAACCTTCTCTGAGCCTTCGGGGTGCATGTGACCTGGCCATTTAGCCCATGGTGTGCAAAAAAGTGCCGCTCAGAGGTAAAACAACCCAACGTTAAAGAACACGCTGGATGGCCTTGACGGGAGGCTACCATCTGTCTCCCAACAGCTGTTCCAGTGGGTCCCCTCCCCACCTTCTCTGAGCCTTCGGGGTGCATGTGACCTGGCCATTTAGCCCATGGTGTGCAAAAAAGTGCCGCTCAGAGGTAAAACAACCCAACGTTAAAGAACACGCTGGATGGCCTTGACGGGAGGCTACCATCTGTCTCCCAACAGCTGTTCCAGTGGGTCCCCTCCCCCAACCTTCTCTGAGCCTTCGGGGTGCATGTGACCTGGCCATTTAGCCCATGGTGTGCAAAAAAGTGCCGCTCAGAGGTAAAACAACCCAACGTTAAAGAACACGCTGGATGGCCTTGACGGGAGGCTACCATCTGTCTCCCAACAGCTGTTCCAGTGGGTCCCCTCCCCCAACCTTCTCTGAGCCTTCGGGGTGCATGTGACCTGGCCATTTAGCCCATGGTGTGCAAAAAAGTGCCGCTCAGAGGTAAAACAACCCAGCCCCTTCTAGGCTTGAGACTTATGATCACCCCTGCACAAGTGGCGCCCACATTGAATTCTGTTGAACGCAAATCTTGAAGAGTTTCTGGACATTTTGTACACAATTTTAATAAAATTTCAGATAACAGGTTGAAACAAGAAAGTTAATTACAGGAATTTTTTTTTATAATGTATGAAATGTGTTGATGTGTGTCATAATACACTGATTGGATTGAATATTTAAATTGAAAAATACATATCCCCTTGGATTAATGTGGAATATTCGTTTTGAAACAGAATAAGGTTGAAAAATTTCCAAATTTTGCCCTTTGTAACAGTAAAAATTCGAATGAATAAATCGGAAAATGTAAATGTTAATATTTCGTTATTGCTTATCCAAATTAAAAATATATTTTAACTGTAAAAACAAAAAAAGTTGTGATTGTATATATCTTTTGCTGTACGGGATTCCAAGATAATGCGTTGGGTTGGGTTGTTGGGGGACAGATGGTAGCTTCCCATCAAGGCCATCCAGCGTGTTCTTGAACGTGCACAGGGTATGGCTCTCCCGCACACGGAACCACGGCATAACTTCCCATCCGACGGACGACGGCCTTTCCAAGCCCATCGGTGTCCCCCTACTGACCGTGGGCAGGGCGGGAAGTTTTGCGGAGATGTCTCCTCGCTGACCCAGCTGGGACTCGAACCTGGAAACTACAGATTACGAGCCTGGCGCGCTACCGACTGAGCCCCCCACCCCACCCCCCAAGATAATGCAATTGCTCTTAATTTTTCTCAGGTACATTAGTTTCTATAAAATTTGTTGATTTATGTTTAAATGTACTTTTTGGTGTGAAAAACGGGGTGACAGTGTATTTGTCTTTTAATTGCCAAATGTTGATAAAGGGTACTTCAGTTAGAAACAAATTCTGTGATTTAATTGCTTAGTTCGGCAATAGATGGCAGCAGCAGTTAAGTGTGTAAGTCTTACATCTACACTGATTCTAATGAGTGTCCCATGATGCCCATTATTAACATTCACAAATTTCCTAGATTATAAAATATATTTTCTATAATTAACTTTCCTGTTTTAAAGTGTTATTATATTTTATTACGTATTTTAGTAACAGAAGCATTGTGTAAAAAATATCCAAAAACTCAAAGTTTTTGTTCACAGATCTAATTTAATCCCCTTAAAAGAAAAAAACGAAAAATTCCGAGAATTTATCTCAGAGTGAAAGAAATAAGTCTGCAGGAGCTGGAAAAAATTCGTTCTCGTCTAAAGAAACATTCAACGAAAATACAAAGAAATAGCTTGGATTATTTTTCGACTAAAAATTTTAAACTGGATATTTCCATTTCCGCAAAATTCCCCGCCCTGCCCACGGTCAGTAGGGGACACCGATAGGCTCGGAAAGACCGCCGTCCGTCGGATGGGACGTTAAGCCGTGGCCCGAGTGCGAGAGAGTTGGGTGTTTTACCTCTGAGCGGAACTTTTTTTGCACACCATGGGCTAAATGGCCAGGTCACAAGGACCGCGAAGGCTAAGAGAAGGTTGGGGGAGGGGACCCACTGGAACAGCTGTTGGGAGACAGATGGTAGCCTCCCGTCAAGGCCATCCAGCGTGTTCTTTAACGTGCACAGGATATGGCTCTCCCGCACACGGGACCACGGCTTAACGTCCCATCCGACCGGCGGCGGCCTTTCCAAGCCCATCGGTGTCCCCTACTGACCGTGGGCAGGGCGGGGAATTTTGCGGAGATAAATCTCAACGCTGACCCAGCTGGGATTCGAACCTGGGATCGGATTACGATCCCAGGATTACGAGCCTGGCCTACCGACTGAGCCACCCCCACCGTGCGAGAGAGCCATACCCTGTGCATGTTAAAGAACACGCTGGATGGCCTTGACAGGAGGCTACCATCTGTCTCCCAACAGCTATTCCAGTGGGTGCCCTCCCCCAACCTTCTTTGAGCCATCGGGGTCCATGTGACTTGGCCATTTAGCCCATGGTGTACAAAATGTGCCGCTCAGAAGTAAAACAACCCAATCCTGGATATTTTCCCGACTACTACATACTTCTTTCCAAGGAAATTATCGTTCGCTTTTGAGGTTTTGTTTGAATACTGAGGCATATCTTGGAGATGTCTTTCGAAAAATTTAGCTTCTACAAGTTACATTAAATCACTGGAATTTTATAATAAGAAGGGTATATAGACCTTCCTGACTGTGGAACTGGAACGAAAATTTGTCTCATCTCTTCAATTAAAAAAGCCCAGTTATACCACGGGTTATCAATATAAAGGATTACAGCTTCAGAAATATTGTAAATTATAGAATGAATTTTACATGAATTAATATTTGATAAAATATTTGAATTTTCATAAAAGTTAGATATTTTTTAATTCCTTTTCAAGTGGTTTAATTTTAAGTTGAATATTGCGCTAAGGGCCGGACTTCGACTTACTGAGGCCCTAAACAACGGCAAATTTAAGAGGGTTTAAACTATATCAAATTTAAGAGGCCTAAACTATAGAAATTTAAGGGGCCCTAAGCTATGACAAATTTAAGAGGGCCTAAACTGTGGCAAATTTAAGTGGCCCTAAGCTATAGAAATTTAAGGGGCCCTAAGCTACGACAAATTTAAGAGGGCCTAAACTATGACAAATTTAAGGGGCCCTAAGATAGAAATTTAAGAGGGCCTAAACTATGGCAAATTTAAGGGGCCCTAAGCTATAGAAATTTAAGAGGCCCTAAGCTATGGCAAATTTAAGAGGGCCTAAACTATGACAAATTTAAGGGGCCCTAATTATGGGAAATTTAAGAGGGCCTAAACTATGGCAAATTTAAGGGGTCCTAAGTTTTGGCAAATTTAATAGGCCCTAAACTATAGCAAATTTAAGAGGCCCTAAGCTATAGAAATTTAAGGGGCCCTAAGCTATGGCAAATTTAATGGGCTCTAAGCTATAGAAAATTAAGGGGCCCTAAGCTGTGGCAAATTTAAGAAGGCCTATTTTCTGCTGAAGTCCTGCCATCCTCACAGACCTTCTACTATGGCATGTAAACTGACAGGCTCCTGTCAGACCTCTGTGGCAAGCAGCTGCTTGAGGGGGTATTTATTTTTTATTTATTTATTAAACTATGGCAAATTTAAGGGGTCCTAAGTTTTGGCAAATTTAATAGGCCCTAAACTATGGCAAATTTAAGAGGCCCTAAGCTATAGATATTTAAGGGGCCCTAAGCTATGGCAAATTTAAGAGGGTCTAAACTATGGCAAATTTAATAGGCCCTAAACTATGGCAAATTTAAGAGACCTTAAGCTACACAAATTTAAGAGGTCTTGAGGTATGACAAATTTAAGAGGCCCTAAACTATGACAAATTTAAGAGGCTCTGAGCTATACAATTTAAGAGGACCCAAAAATTCAGAAAATATATACTGTATTATTATGATTGAAGGGAACATTAAAGGATAAACAGGAAATTGATGTGAAAACATTTTTCTAACAATGGTAAGTTCAGATGAAGTGTTTGCATAATTAATTAAATATAAAAAAAATTTCGTAAAACTTGAGATGCATTTCTTTGACGTCCCTCATATTGCGAGGCCCTAAGCTGTAGCTTAGTCAGTAGCGCGCCAGGCTCGTAATCTGTAGTTCCCAGGTTCGAGTCCCAGCTGGGTCAGCGTTGAATTTATCTCCGCAAAATTCCCCGCCCTGCCCACGGTCAGTAGGGGACACCGATGGGCTTGGAAAAGCCGCCGTCCGTCGGATGGGACGTTAAGCCTTGGCGCCGTGTGCGGGAGAGCCATACCCTGTGCACGTTAAAGAACACGCTGGATGGCCTTGATGGGAGGCTACCATCTGTCTACCAACAGCTGTTCCAGTGGGTCCTCTCCCCGAAATCCGCCCTGCCCATGGTAAGGGACACCGATGGGCTTGGAAAGGCCGCCGTCCGTCGGATGGGACGTTAAGCCCTGGGCCCGTGTGCGGGAGAGCCATACCCTGTGCACGTTAAAGAACGCGCTGGATGGCCTTGACGGGAGGCTACCATCTGTCTCCCAGCAGCTGTTCCAGTGGGTCCCCTCCCCCAACCTTCTCTGAGTCTTCGGGGTCCTTGTGACCTGGCCATTTAGCCCATGGTGTGCAAAAAAGTGCCGCTCAGAGGAAAAACAACCCAAATACAAAGAGCACTTTAAAAAAGGAGTATTTTTTTTACAGTCCAGGATGTAGAGTTGCTATCGAGCTTTGTTTCTGATTGTACGAACCTGGGTGCGAGTCTCGGGTAAGGTATCGGTTAGATCGCTTTTATCTCTGAGCGGCACTTTTTTGCACACAATGGGCTAAATGGCCAGGTCCCAAGGGACCCACTGGACAACTGTCAGGAGACAGATGGTAGCCTCTCGTGAAGGCAATCGTGTTCTATAAAGTGCACAGAGTATAAGCTCTCCTGCACACGGGGCAACGGCTTAACATACTATCCGACGGCCGAGTTTTGAGATAAATATCAACGCTGGTCCACGTGGGACTCGAATCTGGGTTGGGTTGTTTTACCTCTGAGCGGCACTTTTTTGCACACCATGGGCTAAATGGCCAGGTCACATGGACCCCGAAGGCTCAGAGAAGGTTGGGGGAGGGGACCCACTGGAACAGCTGTTGGGAGACAGATGGTAGCCTCCCGTCAAGGCCATCCAGCGTGTTCTTTAACGTGCACAGAGTATGGCTCTCCCGCACACGGGCCACGCCTTAACGTCCCATCCGACGGACGGCGGCCTTTCACAAGCCCATCGGTGTCCCCTACTGACCCCATTCCCCCCCCTGACCGTGGGCAGGGCAGGGAATTTTGCGGAGATAAATCTCAACGCTGACCCAGCTGGGACTCGAACCTGGGAACTACAGATTGCGAGCCTGGCGCGCTACCTACTGAGCCACCCCCGCCCCCTCGAATCTGGGAACTGCAGATTACGAGCCTGCCCTGCTACCGACTGAGTCTATAAGGCAGTGATTTTCAACTGGGGTGCCGTTAGAGGATTTTATGTGTACCGCAAAAATTTTTAAAGATCATTAATTAAATTATTTTCGAAAGAAGTCCAAAGCACAAAAAGTGTACATATCAAATTTAAAACCTCTTTAAATTGATTATAGGAGTATATCATTGTTATAATAAACGTATACATAATATTATAATTTAATTGTGCCGCGGAACACTGCTATAATGCATGGGTGTTGCGTTTCTGCAGAGTTCTCGAATTCATCACAGATCTCTATGACATATTAAACTGACTGGCTCCTATAAGATCTCTGTGGTAAGCAGTTGCCTGAGAAGAAATATTTCTATTCGTTTAGAATGACCGTTTATTCCTAAGTTGGGCTGTTTTACCTCTGAGCGGCACTTTTTTGCACACCATGGGCTAAATGGCCAGGTCACATGGACCCTGAAGGCTCAGAGAAGGTTGGGGGAGGGAACCCACTGGAACAGCTGTTGGGAGACAGATGGTAGCCTCACGTCAAGGCCATCCAGCGTGTTCTTTAACGAGCACAGGGTATGGCTCTCCCGCACACGGGGCCACGGTTTAACGTCCCATCCGACAGACGGCGGTCTTTCCAAGCCCATCGGTGTCCCCTACTGACCGAGGGCAGGGCGGGGAATTTTTGCGGAGATAAATCTCAACGCTGACCCAGCTGGTTGCCTGGTAGTTGAGGTTTCAAATCTAACTTTTTAAGTTCAAGTGCAAGCATATAAAATGATACGGAAATAATTTGCTAAGCATCTATATTATTAAATTTCTATTTGTTTTAGTGTATTGAAGATGAAATTTCAATTTGTTTTAGTCTGTTGTCTCAGGGTTTGAGTTAAATATGGATTTTCTTTGTGCTAAAAGATATTTGATAAATATATAAATCTTTTTTTTTTTGAGATGGTTTTCTGTTAAATTGCTTCAGATAAGATCATGTGGACAGGGAGAGTATCTGGAGGTTATTGTATTTTTGAATTTGAATCAAGTACAATTCCTGCTGTCGATTTAGCAAAAAGTTTTAAATATGTATATATATTGCTGTTTGCAGTTCTACAATGAGTTTTATTTTAAAGGTTTGAATATTTTACACTGGATTGCTATTCCTTATTTAGTTTGTTTAAAACGACCCGTTTCGTTTTTCCTTTTCTACTGTAAGTGGGTCAGCTGTGGTAGTGTGAGAGGGGGGGGGGGGGGGGGGCATTTAGCATGATACTAATTGTTCCACCCACTTTTGTCATTAGGTGGAAGAGGGAAGAGATGTAGGCAGCTGGGTCGGATTAAGAGAAGGCTGGACCAGACTGGACTGGCACTGGGTTAATCCTTTTGTATGAGACAGCCGCAAGAAAGGAGGATATGGATGCTAATCCTTTTGTATTGGAAACAAGTGAGGCAAAAAGTAGAGGAAGCCTATCTGGGAAGCTGCAGGACGGTCACGGGTAACTCTAAAATAAAGGATTTGGGTTGGGTTGGGTGGGTTACTTTACCTCTGAGCGGCACTTTTTTTCACACCATGGTCTAAATGGATTCCGAAGGCTCAGAGAAGGTTGGAGGAGGGGACCCACTGGAACAGCTGTTGGGAGACAGATGGCAGCCTCCCGTCAAGGCCATCCAGCGTGTTCTTTAACGTGCACAAAGTGTCACGGCTAAACGTCCCATCCGAAGGACGGCGGCCTTTCTTAGCCCATCGGTGTCCCCTACTGACCGTGGGCAGGGCGGGAAATTTTGCGGAATTAAATCTCAACGCTGACCCATAACCACCCGGCCACGTGACGGCATTTAGGCATCTTTTAGGCACTAACGGCTAATAAGGCTATAAGGGCTAATAACGGCACATTTAGGCACTAACGGCTAATAAAGTCAATAGTGATCGGGTCCAGCTGGGACCCGAACCCCGGAACTACAGATTGCGAGCCTGGCGCGCTACCGACTGACGCAGGGAGGAAGGGGTTCAAAAAGTGCTTGTCAGTAGCTTAATGTTAGAGAAATGAAGGAGGGCAGAGTGATCAGGAGGATAGAAAATCGTTGCTTCTTTGTAGAAAGACAGATGTTTCAAATAACTCCCAGCCAAACAGGAAAACTCAAATGCGTCAGGGGCGGGGGTGGCTCAGTCGGTAGCGCTCCAGGTTCGTAATCTGTAGTTCTCAGGTTCGAGTCCCAACTGGGTCAGCGTTGAGATTTATCTCCGCAAAATTCCCCGCCCTGCCCAGGGTCAGTAGGGGACACCGATGGGCTTGGAAAGGCCGCCGTCGTCGGATGGGACGTTAAGCCGTGGCCCCGTGTGTGGGAGAGCCATACCCTGTTCACACGTTAAAGAACACGCTGGATGGCTTTGACGGGAGGCTACCATCTGTCTCCCAACAGCTGTTCCAGTGGGTCCCCTCCCCCAACCTTCTCTGAGCCATCGGGTCTATGTGACCTGGCCATTTAGCCCATGGTGTGCAAAAAAGTGCTGCTCACGGGTAAAACAACCCAACAACAACCCAAAAAGGAAAACTCAAATGCGACAGACGACACCAGTCTCTTTAAAAAAAAAAAATGAATGGGTGTCCTAATTTGCTACCTAGCAGAATTTGAAGAGGGGTGTAGCAGAATTTGATAGAGTGGGTTGAGGAATGTTGAAATTAGTTAGGGAAGTAAAGAATAGTGTCGTGGCAGTAGAGTAGTGTGGGCATTGAAGGAGAATATGATCTACTGATTCTACCTGTGTGCAGGTGTGGGATTTTCACGTATAGTGTGGAGGAATTTGTTGAATATAGGATGCCTAAATGCCGTCCCGTGGCCGAGTGGTTAGCACGCTTGGCTACTGATCTAAGGGACTTGGGTTCGAGCCCCGGGTAAGGCATGGATGTGTGTGTCGTTTTTCTGCTGAGGTCCTGCCATCCTCACAGACCTTCTGCTATGTCGTATTAAACTGATCAGGCTCCTGTCAGACCTCTGTGGCAAGCAGCTGCTTGAGGGGGTATTTATTTTTTATACATTGGCCGAGTGGTTAGCACGCTTGGCTACTGATCTAAGGGACCTGGGTTCGAGCCTCGGGTAAGGCATGGATGTGCGTGTTGTTTTTCTGCTATGGTCCCGCCATCCTTATTATTTATTTTTTTTTTTTTATAATTTTTAAACTAGTGAGTTTGACTTGAAGGGAATGTTTTAGATGTCAATTCCCTCTCGGTTCTAATGCTAATTTTATATATTCATTGATTGATTGATTTTTAACCCCAATTAATTCATTATTAGTCAATTATTATCCGTGAATTAAAATTTAGTTAATATTTAAAATTGCATACGATCCAGGGGGGCCTTAGTCGGTAGCGCGCCAGGCTCGTAATATGCAGTTCTCAGGTTCGAGTCCCAGCTGGGTCAGCGTTGAGATTTATATCCGCAAAAATTTCCCGCCCTGCCCACGGTCTGTAGGAAACACCGATGGGCTTCGAAAGGCCGCCGTCCGTCGGATGGGACGTTAAGCCATGGCCCCGTGTGCGGAAGTGCCATACCCTGTGCACGTTAAAGAACTCGCTGGATGGCCTTGGCGGGAGGCTACCATCTATCTCCCAAAAGCTGTTCCAGTGAGCTCCCTCCCCCAACCATCTCTGAGCCTTCGGGGTCCATGTGACCTGGCCATTTAGCGCATGGTGTGCAAAAAAGTGTCCCTCAGAGGTAAAACAACGCAACGTTAAAGAACACGCTGGATGGCCTTGACGGGAGGCTACCATCTGTCTCCCAACAGCTTTTCCAGTGAGTCCCCTCCCCAACCTTCGCTGAGCCTTCGGGGTCCATGTGACCTGGCCATTTAGCGCATGGTGTGCAAAAAAGTGCCCCTCAGAGGTAAAACAACGCAACGTTAAAGAACACGCTGGATGGCCTTGACGGGAGGCTACCATCTGTCTCCCAACAGCTTTTCCAGTGAGTCCCCTCCCCAACCTTCTCTGAGCCTTCGGGGTCCATGTGACCTGGCCATTTAGCGCATGGTGTGCAAAAAAGTGCCCCTCAGAGGTAAAACAACGCAACGTTAAAGAACACGCTGGATGGCCTTGACGGGAGGCTACCATCTGTCTCCCAACAGCTTTTCCAGTGAGTCCCCTCCCCAACCTTCTCTGAGCCTTCGGGGTCCATGTGACCTGGCCATTTAGCGCATGGTGTGCAAAAAAGTGCCCCTCAGAGGTAAAACAACGCAACGTTAAAGAACACGCTGGATGGCCTTGACGGGAGGCTACCATCTGTCTCCCAACAGCTTTTCCAGTGAGTCCCCTCCCCAACCTTCTCTGAGCCTTCGGGGTCCATGTGACCTGGCCATTTAGCCATTGTGTACAAAAAAAGTGCCGCTCAGAGGTAAAACAACCCAACAACCCAACCCAAAAGCTGTCCAGTGGGCTCCTTCCCAACCTTCTCCGAGGCTTCAGGGTCCTGGTGACCTGGACATTTAGCACACTGTGTGCTAAACAAGTGCGGCTCAGAGGTAAAACAACCCAACCCTATCTGGATTCGGCACTATTTGGAATATATTAGTATTGTATTTCAACAGAAATGTTAGACCAAGCCATATTGTGGACCAGGTGTCGGAAATCTTTATTGTGCCAAGAGCTATAACATGAAAAAAAAAGAAACCACCGATTATTGTATTGACAAAAATAAAACCTTAACATATAATATTAATATAGGTAAATTGAAGTGTATGCAATAAAACTATTGAAAAGCATTATTAAAAAATCTGTCATTCACAGTGTGACTTGAGTTTGTCTTTCCTACCAACTTAATCCAATTTGGAATGTATTTAGAGCATTTGAATGGCATCAGTGGCCAAACTGCTCTGATGTTTTTAATGAAAATGATTAAAAGATTTTCATAATTGGACGAAAAGAATCGAGAGCCATTTTTGAGAGTGTTTTCTAAATGTATTAAACAAAATTAATGGCAGTTCTTTTGGTTCAAGAGTTGTTTTGATAGAGGTTTAAAAAAATGGAGCAATTAACCCAGCTATAATGACAATGTCTCAATATTTTGAATCCTACTTGACCACCGTTGAAGGTTTCAGAGAGCATAATTTACCAGGATGACATTTTTATAAATTAAAACAATGAATATCTCAGATAATACAAAAAATATTTCCCTCTGAGCGGCACTTTTTTGCACACAATGAGCTAAATGGCCAGATCACAAGGACCCCGAAGGCTCAGAGAAGGTTGGGGGAGGCGACCCACTGGAACGGCTTTATTTTGGAAGACAAATAGTAGTCTCCCGTCAAGGCCATCCAGAGTGTTCTTTAAAGTGCACAGGATATGGCTCTCCCGCACACTTTTTTGCACACAATGAGCTAAATGGCCAGGTCACAAGGACCTCGAAGGCTCAGAGAAGGTTGGAGGGGACCCACTGGAATGGCTTTTGGTAGACAGATGGTAGTCTCCCGTCAAGGCCATCCAGAGTGTTCTTTAAAGTGCACAGGATATGGCTCTCCCGCACACTTTTTTGCACACAATGAGCTAAATGGCCAGGTCACAAGGACCCCGAAGGCTCAGAGAAGGTTGGAGGAGGCGACCCACTGGAACGGCTTTTGGAAGACAGATGGTAGTCTCCCGTCAAGGCCATCCAGAGTGTTCTTTAACATGCACAGGATATGGCTCTCCCGCACACAGATCCACGGCTTAACTTCTCATCCGACGGACGGTGGCCTTTCCAAGCCCATCGGTATCCCCTACTGACCGTGAGCAGGACAGGGAGTTTGGCGGAGATAAATCTGAACTAACCCAGCTGAGACTCGAACCTGGAAACTGCAGATTATGAGCCTGGCGCGCTGTAGACTGAGCACCCCCGCCCTCTCAGAGATCTGTAATGAAGGCTAAACCTCAGTAGAAAGGTAACATTTTTTATCCGGTGCCGGAAGCCAGGACCCTTTAATCAGTAGCCAAGCACGATAGCCACTCGAAGATTTTTACAACAATTACATTTTGGGATGTTTTACCTCTGAGCGCCACTTTTTTGCACACCATGGGCTAAATGGCCAGGTTACATGGACCCCGAAGGCTCAGAAAAGGTTGGTGGAGAGGACCCACTGGAACAGCTGTTGGGAGACAGATGGTAGCCTCTCGTCAAGGCCATCCAGCGTGTTCTTTAACGTTGGGTTGTTTTACCTCTGTGCGGCACTTTTTTTGCACACCATGGGCTAAATGGCCAGGTCACAAGGACCCCTAAGGCTCAGAGAAGTTTGGGGGAGGGGACCCACTGGAACAGCTGTTGGGAGACAGATGGTAGCCTCTCGTCAAGGCCATCCAGCGTGTTCTTTGACGTGCACAGGGTAAGGCTCTCGCGGTGTCCCCCTTTCCAAGCCCATCGGTGTCCCCTACTGACCATGGGTAGGGCGGAAAATTTTGCGGAGATAAATGGTAGCTAGGCATAAACTGGAAGATCTGTGTACCAATCCCTAGTGCTGATGCACATAACAGGCCAGGTCTAGCACCTAATGTCCGACCCCGCCTTCTCGTGGTGCAGGCCGTTACTACCTTTCAAAAGAGATATTCTCTTTTGGTAGGAAACGGAAGAAGAGGGCTGTCAGTTTAGTATGGCCTACTGATCTGGTCAACTATGGACACTTTTTTCTTTTTTTTTCATCCTTGCTGAGGAATGGTGAACTTCACAGGGTCCTGGTGCTGACCATTTATACCTACTAGACTGGACTTATTTATGGATTTGAGCTTGATTATGGATCCTGGACTTGCTGCACTGGTGGGCCTCTGTTGAGGGAGAATCTGCCGCTGTGTTTTCTGTTTGCTTCTGGGTTGCCAGCCCTAAGTGAACAGAGGCATGGGATACCTTATATCAACTGGTGGATTATTCTGATCAGAGGTCATCGCAGATACCTGAACCTTACTTAGCTAGTTGGGCATCGTCAAGCCTAAACTGGAGTAATGTGTCTCAGGCAGACCATATGGCTCTTGAAAAAGTCCACTTGAAAAGGTGGTGCCTGAAGTTCCTACCAGCATCGGTGACTTCAGCCTTTAGCGGAGGAGGAACAGGTCTTTGCCCCATGCCTGCGATCAGGGGGCTGTTTGATATTGTTGGTCCTACCTATCTCAATAAACCTTGTCTCTTTAAAAATCCTACTAATCATTTTCTCTCTGCACGAACGTGGAACGTTAGGACATTATATAGAGTTTATTCTCTAGATGTCCTCATACAATAATTCCACAGTTATAACTTTGATATTATCGGCTTTTAAGAGACCAGATGGAGAGATAAAGGTTACATATTTAAAAATAATCTTAAATTTCTCTTTTCAGGGAGGAACGATAATAAACATAACCAAGGCGTGGGTCTGCTTCTCAGCAGACACGCCAGTGATGCTCTTCTAGGATATGAGTGCATAGGTTTTATGAACAACTTCAGGATATTTTCAATTCTGTCAAGAAAGGAGATATTACCCTTGTTCTTGGTGACTTCAATGCCAAAGTTGGTACTGACTCTGACCTTTGGGGAGGAGTAATAGGCCCTTTTGGTATTGGTAGCTGCAATGGCAATGTCTCCTACAGGTAAGTAAACTCAATGGATTCAGAATAACTAACACTTCTTACAAACACCGCGACATACATAAGTACACATGGGTTTCACCTGATGGGCTGCGTAAGAATATGATTGATTACATATTAATTAACAGCAAATGGGCTAGTTCTCTTAGAAATACCAGGGCATATAGGGGAGCTGAAATTGGATCTGACCATTACCTTGTTAAAAGTGTGTTGCAACTTAAACTTAAAAAGTGTTGTGCTAGGGTTAAAAAATTTACTTTTAATACTGAAGCTCTGAAAGATCCAGTTATAGCCAAAGATTACCATGATAGGTTACTTAGTCATTATGACAGTCATGGTATGCTTACTACTGAAGTTGAGGAAGAATGGGATCATTTTAAACAGGCTTTTTTGGACACTAACAGTACTCTTTTAGGAAAAAAGGAGCAGAAGAGTCAGAATTATCTGAGTGACAAGGCACTTGAGCTTATTTCGGAAAGAAAGAACTGCAGGAATGCCCTTAATCAATACCCTACTAGTCCTAATAGAAAGCATTACAGAGACCTTAATAAACTTGTAAAGGATCAGTTAGCTGCTGATAAGAATCTTTGGCTTGATGGTTTGGTTGACAAAGCCTAGGAAGCAGTTAGACAGCACAACAGCAGAGAGCTGTACCAGATAGTTAATGTTTTGTGTGGTAGAAAACGAACAGGCATACAAGGATTGAAGGATAAACAAGGTAAGGTTATAGAAGGGGAGGATTCTGTCATGGCTAGGTGGGCTGAGCATTTCAGTGATGTTCTAAACAATGTAGTTAGTTCTACTCCCATTGTTTGCAATGATGATAGATGCATTGGTGGCTTTAATGTTGGCCCTATAACACAATCTGAAGTTATTTTTGGTTATTTCTAAACTTAAACTTCATAAATCTCCAAGGGTAGATGAAATTACTACGAAAATGCTTAGAGCTGGGAATGTTTCGGTTACCACTTGGATGACTGAAATTCTGAATATCTTTTATGATAAAGGCATGGTTCCTGAGGATTTTACCAGAGCTATTGTTATCCCTATTTTCAAAAAAGGTGATCGCAGTTCTTGTGATTACTATAGGGGTATCAGCCTACTCTCTGTTCCAGGTAAAGTTCTTTCCACGATTGTGCTTAATAGAATTAAGAATCTGGTTGACAGTCAATTGCGTGATGAGCAATGTGGATTCAGAAGTGGTAGGGGATGTGTGGATCAGATATTTTCACTTAGGCAGATTCTTGAGAAATGTTTAGAGTTTCAGAAACCTTTGGTTGCTAGCTTTGTTGATTTCAAAAAGGCTTTTGACTCTGTTGATCGTCATAATTTGTGGTTGATTGTGCGATCATATGGTATACCAGACAAGTTAGTTAACATTATGAAAGGTCTCTATAATAACACTGAGTCGGGTGTGAGAGTTGGTAAGGCTTGTAGCAATTGGTTTAGCATTACTTCTGGTGTTCGATAAGGGTGCATTTTGTCTCCTTTTCTCTTTAGCTTGGTTATTGATTATGTTATGCGAAATTCACTTCAAGGGAAAGATTTTGGCCTTAAATGGGCTGGAGATACGAAAATTTCTGATTTAGATTATGCTGATGATTTAGCCCTTTTGGCAAATGATGTTGATGAGATGAACTCTTTCATTCGAGCTGTTGATGAGACTGGTAGTAGAGTAGGTTCGGTTATAAACAGAGAGAAAACTAAAGTGATGAAAATTGGTCAGGCAGGCTGCAACCATTCAGTTAATCTGAATGGTTGCAGTCTTGAGCAGGTGTCACAGTTTAATTATCTTGGGAGCTATGTAACAGATAATGGTGATGTGCGGCATGAGATTAACAGACGAATAGGGATTGCTGCCGGGACTTTTAAGAACCTATGGAGAGTGTGGAGAAATAGGCGTATACACCTAAAGACTAAAATTAGACTGTATAATAGTTTGGTTCTTTCTAGGGTTAGTTATGGTAGTGAAACCTGGACACTTTGTAAACAAGATAACAGGAAACTAGATGCTTTTGATTCCGGATGCTTACGCAGTATCTTGGGCATTAGGTGGTTCAACTTTGTAACTAATGATGAGGTTAGGCAAAGGAGTCTGCAACCTCCTTTAAGCAGCATATTGTGCAGAGAGAGACTCCGTTGGTTTGGCCATGTTGCCCATATGAATAATTATAGATTGGCGAATAGGGTTATGAACAGTGTGCCTAAAGGCCTCAGAAGGAGGGGGAGACCTAGGATGCGGTGGGCAGACAATGTCAAACAGGACCTTGTTAGAATTGGTGTGCAGTGGCCAGATGCAGTAGATATAGCTCAGGATAGATTTGCTTGGAGAACTAAATTGCACGGTCTGGTTGGACCTCCGTAGCCCATGGCTGCTTGAGGATGATGATGATGATGATGATGACATCAAAATTTCAGACAAGCGTTAAAGACTTGAATGTTATCAGCTGTTATGCCCCCACTGAGGATGCTGATGAGGATGAGAAGGATAGGTTTTATGAACAACTTCAGGATATTTTGAATTCTGTCAAGAAAGGAGATATTACCCTTGTTCTTGGTGACTTCAATGCCAAAGCTGGTACTGACGCTGACCTTCGAGGAGGAGTGATAGGCCATTTTGGTATTGGTAGCTGCAATGGCAATGGGCAACGTCTCCTACAGGTAAGTAAACTTAATGGTTTCAGAAAAACACTTATTACAAACACCGCAACATACATAAGTACAAATGGGTCTCACAAAATGGGCTGCATAAGAATATGATAGATCATACATTAATCAACAGCAAATGGGCTAGTTCTCTTAAGAATATCTGGTCATATAGGGGAGCTGAAATTGGATCTGACCATTACCTTGTTAAAAGTGTCTTGCAACTTAAACTTAAAAAGTATTGTGCTAAAGTTAAAAAATTTACCTTTAATACTGAAGCTGTGAAAGACCAGTTATAGCTAAAGCTTACCATGATAGGTTACTTAGTCATTATGACAGTCACGGTTTGCTTACTACTGAAGTTGAGGAAGAATGGGGCCGTTTTAAACAGGCTTTTTTGGAAACTAACAGTACTCTTTTAGGTAAAAAGGAGCAGAGGAGACAGAATTATTTGAGTGATAAGGCACTTGAGCTTATTTCAGAAACCTGCAAAAAGAACAGAACTGCAGAAATATCCTTAATCAAATGCCTACTAGTCCTAATAGAAAGCATTACAGAGAGCTTAATAAACGTGTAAAGGATCAGTTAGCTACTGATAAGAATCTTTGGCTTGATGTCTTGGCTGATAAAGCTGAGGAAGCAGTTATGCAGCACAACAGCAGAGAGCTGTACCAGATAGTGTTATGTGGTAGAAAACGGACAGTATACAGGAGTAGTTTAATCACAACCGACCGTACCCCCTTTGCACAGTGCTTTCCCCCCCTATGTCGCAATCGTCCACGTTGCCTTCTTGACTTGGACCCCCTATGTCGCAATCGACCGGAAATTGACCTGTGCTGGGCCACGTTGCCTTCTGAACTTTGACCCCTATGTCGCAATCAACAGGAAATTGACCCTGGCGTAGCAACTGTCGTGGTATTAATAATTCATAATTAATAATTCATAATTAAAAATTCCTCCCCCTTTTAACCCCTTGTGCTATCTAGTTTTTAACTCTAATTTTAAGTCCTCCTTCTCGAATAGTCTCGATTTTTCTTTATTTCAGACTCACCTTTTATTTTAAAACCTCGATTTTGCAAACCCCCTGGTTGACCTATATTTTAAGCCCTACCTATATTTTAAGTCATGGATTTTGCAAACCACATGGTTGACCTATATTTCAGACTCACCTATTATTTTAAAACCTCGATTTTGCAAACCCCCTGGTTGACACACCTATATTTTAAGTCCTCCTTCTCGAATAGTCTCGATTTTTCTTTATTTCAGTCTAACCTTTTATTTTAAAACCTCGATTTTGCAAACCTCCTGGTTGACCCACCTATATTTTAAGCCCTGGATTTTGCATACCTCTTGGTTGACATTATTTTAAGCCCTGGATTTTGTAGACCCTCCTGGTTGACTTATATTTTAAGCCCTACCTATATTTTAAGCCAACTCCTTCCCACGGATTACAAGTCTCAGAATAATTCCGCAGAAAAGGATGACACAAGTCTCAATTGTAAAATTCAACTCTCAAAGTTGTATTCTTATTAATTAAAACCCTTTCTATTAAAAGTTACCTCTATTAAAAATCTTTTGGTATTCATTTTGCCAGGACTGCTAAACGATTCCCTTTTATTAAAACTCCGGTATTTATTTTTTCCAACCCCGTTAATCGATCCCCGAGTAAATAAAAACTCTCACTCACCTTTATTAAAATCATCCAGCCCTCGTAATAAATCAGTTTAATCGGGGGAAAAAAAAATCATTCCATCGCTAGCGCACCTCCACGTTAATTTCGGGGAAAAGCCTCATCGGATCCAAGGTTCACGTATTTTACTAGAAGAATGACACAGTAACTATTCCACAGAAAAATTAATAAAATTTGGTTTAAATTATTCGTAGGACTTGTATATAAATTTTGTAGACCCCCTGGTTGACCTATATTTTAAGCCCCCTCCTTCCCACGGATTTCAAGTCTCAGAATAATTCCACAGAAAAGGATGACACAAGTCTCAATTGTAAAAATCAACTCTCAAAGTTGTATTCTTATTAATTAAAACCCTTTCTATTAAAAGTTACCTCTATTAAAAATCTTTTTGGTGTTCATTTTGCCAGGACTGCTAAACGATTCCCTTTTATTAAAATTTCAATTCTTTGGGATTCATTTTTTCCAATCCTGTTAATCGATCCCCTAGTAAATAAAAACCCTCACTCGCCTTTATTAAAATCATCCAGCGCTCGTAATAAATCAGTTTACTCTACATGCGTTTAATAGGAAAAAAAAAAAAATCATTCCATCGCTAGCGACCTCCACGTTAATTTCGGGAAAAAGCCTCATCGGATCCAAGGTTCACGTATTTTACTAGAAGAATGACACAGTAACTGTTCCACAGAAAAATTAATAAAATTTGGTTTAAATTATTCGTAGGAATTGCACAAAAAAGGATGATACAAGTCTCAATTGTAAAACCATCTCCAAAAAGACCCACCATGGTTGACCTATATTTTAAACCCTACCTATATTTTAAGCCCTGGATTTTGCATACCTCCTGGTTGACCTATATTTTAAGCCCTGGTTTTTGCAGACCCTCCTGGTTGACCTATATTTTAAGCCCTACCTATATTTTAAGCCAACTCCTTCCCACGGATTTCAAGTCTCAGAATAATTCCGCAGAAAAGGATGACACAAGTCTCAATTGTAAAAATCAACTCTCAAAGTTGTATTCTTATTAATTAAAACCCTTTCTATTAAAAGTTACCTCTATTAAAAATATTTTGGTGTTCATTTTGCTAGGACTGCTAAACGATTCCCTTTTATTAAAACTACTTCGGTATTCATTTTTTCCAACCCCGTTAATCGATCCCCTAGTAAATAAAAACTCTCACTCACCTTTATTAAAATCATCCAGCGTTCGTAATAAATCAGTTTAATCGGGAAAAAAAAATCATTCCATCGCTAGCGTACCTCCACTTAATTTCGGGAAAAAGCCTCATCGGATCCAAGGTCCACGTATTTTACTAGAAGAATGACACAGTAACTGTTTCACAGAAAAATTAATAAAATTTGGTTTAAATTATTCGTAGGACTTGTATATAAGATCTACCTTGCAATAGACGTTCAACAGGCTAAAAGTTTTCCAAGTCCGTTATCAGTGTATCGGAAATCGTACGTTTCCTGTAGACATCCTTCAGATCGCTTATTAGGGGGTAGCAACAGCACTTTCGCCACATCACACGATATGGTGCAATCCTTTATCAGCTGGAAGGTCAAAAGGTCAAATGTCCAGCGCTTCACTGTGTCTGCATTTGACACTGATTAGGTTTAAAAACAGATGTTTCCTAGAATCCACATTGCCTTCTCAGATTGGACTTTGACCCCATATGTCGCAACCGACCATATTTTAAGTCCTCTTCATAGACCCTATGGTTGACCTATATTTTAAGTCCCCTTCTCGAATTTTCTTGTTTTTCCCCTGTTTAACTCATATTTTAAGCCCTCCCCTCTTCATAGACCCACCTATTGATCCACCTATATTTTAAGCCCTCCCCTCTTTAAACCAAATCAGTTTTTGCGCATTTAATCGGTGTCATCCAACGTCCATACTATTTTTAGTACGTCTCCTGTATTTAAAAAAAAAAATATTGGCTTTCGTCGCCGTATTTGAACGCGCTACCTCAGTGCCGATAGCTGAAGCGTCATCGCCAGGGCTCGGATTTTTGCGGAGATAAATCTCAATTCTGGCCCTGCTATCCGCTCGACAATATTTGCTACTGGTAAAACGATTTCCTTCATTAAAAATAAAAACTAATTAAATAATGGGGTATCACTGGGAAAATACTGGGAAGAACTCAAACTGATTTCGTTCTAAAACATCTCCAGATTTCAGCTTACTTGAAAAATTATTGTTAGAAATGAACCAGTGACTTGAATCACTCAACTTCCATAAGAATACACAATTATGGTACAGTGTCGGGAAGAAATATGTTTCAACGAAATTCAATTGCATGTATTACGATCAGAAAAATAATTTAGTGGACAAAGTTTAAAATAGTTATTAAATGGTACCTTACAGTGCAAGTGCGCTTCAGGCGAAAAGCCTCCCCTTCGAACACTGCACCCCGTTTTTCCGAAGTAACTGTGTCACAAGTCTTCCTACATCATCCCTAAACAGAGAATCGGATTCAATGTGCAAGAAGATCAAGACCTCATTTGAAGGAGCACATAGTGGATACTGTACTCCATAGTGAAATGAACATTGGCCTCTTGCGGGACCTAGTTATATCCCTACTCCAAGAGAATTACTAATGAAAACGTGCTATTGTTAATGTATGTAATTCCGACAAAAAATGTTTTGTCTGTTTTAGCCACTTTGTATCCTGCAATAGGAAACACTGAACACCTTAACAACTATATACATTTAGAAGAAAACACATTAGGTCTAATTTTCCCTTTAACAATCTGGATACGAGAAAGAGATGTTCCCACTCTACATCACACCATTCAGATTTAAAGCGCACGCAAATCTCCTACTGTTGTCAGACGATGAAAAGCAGCATTATTGTTCCATTAAGAATTTGTTTCTATGAAATTCAAAGGGAGAATGCTGTTTTCCATATTATAGGGAATGCAATTAATACATTCCTTGCAGATGGATGTCCTTTAGGCTATGAAATAATCTTATTAGAACGCTTAAAATTGAGATGACACACATTAGCTCCTCCGAGAAGCGCTAGGGGGTAGAAGAATATACCCGTGTAATGAAAATATTCATTCGACATAAAAAAAACCTACGCCAATATCGCGTACACTGACGTGCTCCTCTTAGCTGATGTGTTTGGTGGCAGATACTGACTCCTGCTATGTTTACGCAGCTCCTGCCTTCATACCTGAAGATGACAAATACTAGAGTTGATAACCTACAATGTACCTTTTTGGAAGGCATACGAGGAGGAATTTCGGCGATATGCAGACAACGAGCATTTAGAATGAAAAACTGATTGCAAGTTTGCTTTACTGTCATACAAACCTGAAAAGAGATGAAATGGGTAGTACTTTAAGCATGATACACCCTGTGACTAGGTCGTTAAATCAAATTACATGCATAAACGAAAATTAGAAAAACAACGAAATGGTTGGTAAATTCAATGAGAATCACTAAAATGTAAAGAGTGTTGGAATATCTGTAAATGCACACACATTTCAGTGGATAGGTGAATATTTTCACAATTCTTTGGAAGTGGAAGGCACAATAACTGTAAAATATACTGTGACGAGAGAGAAAGTATAAAAATGTAGTGGGATGGTTGTAAAAAATCTCTTCAAAACAGAAAATTACAACGCAAATAATGAAAGATAGAAAAAAACGACTATTCGACGGTTATTCCAAGTTGCTATCTCACGCTCTTTTTCGGACTCGCTAGCTAGAGAATGGTATATTAACTTACTAAAGTTTGATTTTAATGATCAGATAGTGTATACATCACCACTTTTTTAGTTCATACTAATATCTTCTAACTTTTAAAGGAAATATTGTCTCATTATAAGCGATTTCATACAAAGAGATACGCACTCTATGCTTCACATTTAAATCTATAGAGATAACGATCACTGCCCATGGAACACATCTGTGAAAAACACGCTATGATAGGGTTTGAGGAAGATTTTTAGTCCATGGGGGTGCTGCACTGCAGGAAAGCACATTATCTTTGAGATCAGAACCTACATGAAAGTTATACTGTTTGGGTTTGAGAAAGATTCTTTAGTTCACGGGACACCGCATGAATAAGTGCATAAGTGTGGGTGAAGACGGCTATTTTTCGCTGCAAACACAAGTTTTTCGACAAAGATAGGGTGTTTCACTACAATCTAACACGGGATTTCATGTGTGTTTAGTTATTTTTCCTGCATGAGAATATTTCTAATCTATCTCATAGACAGCAGGTTAGTTACTTCTGATCTAACAAAGCCAAGGTCTGAGATCCATAGTAAGACATGAACGTTTGTGTTGTTTTCCTACCAAGCTCCCGACATCCTCTCACATGAAATATTACTGTACTAGGATCTAGAAAAATCACTATTCATTACATTAATTTTTTTATTACATTCATGTATTTCAACCCATTTTCTTGTCAAGAGCTAAAATTATTTGATGAATGAACGACAAAATATCTTCAAATGCAGTGGACGCATGACAGAATAACTTCAAAATAAGTTCCAATAGCTGAAAAAACAACTGTAAAAAATTAGATAAATACACACCGGGAAAGACAGAATTGCTTTCAAAACATTAAAATACCTTAAATGTGTGGCTGAATCACCACCAAATATCTCCAGCACACTTTTAAAGGAAATATTGTCTCATTATAAGCGATTTCATACAAAGAGATACGCACTCTATGCTTCACATTTAAATCTATAGAGATAACGATCACTGCCCATGGAACACATCTGTGAAAAAACACGCTACGATTGGGTTTGAGAAAGATTTTTAGTCCTTGGGGGTGCTGCACTGCAAGAAGGCACATTATCTTTGATATCAGAACGTACGTGAAAGTTATACTGTTTGGGTTTGAGAAAGATTCTTTAGTTCACAGGGCACAGCATTACACTAAAGCACACTGTCTTGTACGTATGTCTGTCTGTATGTTTGTTTCTCTCTCTCTGTGTGTGTGTGTGTTTGTGTCTATGTGTAAATATGTATGTTACTACGAAATGTGTGTACGTGTAGATGTGTGCATATATGTCAAGATGTAACTGTGTCTGCATGTTTGTTTCTCTCTAGGTGTGTGTGTGTGTGTGTTTCAGTGAATCGTGTATGTGTGCGTATGTGAGTGTGTGTATGTTCATGTATGTTAATATGTTTCTTTATATGTATATGTTTTCGTGCGTATGTGTTAAGATGTCTGTGTGCACATAATCGTTTCTCTGTATGTGTATACGTCTTCATGTTTGTCTCTCTGTGTGTGTGTGTGTGTGTTAAAGTGTCTGTATGTGTTTCATCTTTATGTGTATATGTTATCGTATGTGTGTGTGTGTGTTTGTTCACATGCAAGAATAAACATATTGTCTTACGGACACTTGCTTGCTACAGAAGAAGCTAACAATTTAAAACGAGACTAGTGGTTATGCAAAATATTTCATGTGTGCGTATGTGAGTGTGTGTATGTTGATGCATGTTAATATGTTTCTTTATATGTATATGTTTTCGTGCGTATGTGTTAAGATGTCTGTGTGCATATATTCGTTTCTTTGTATGTCTATACGTCTTCATGTTTGTTTCTCTCTCTCTGTGTGCGTGTGTGTGTGTGTGTTAAAGTGTCTGTATGTGTTTCATCTTTACGTGCATATGTCATCGTATGTGTGTGTGTGTTTGTTCACATGCAAGAATAAACGTATTGTCTTACGGACACTTGCTTGCTACAGAAGAAGCTAACAATTTAAAACGAGAGTTGTGGCTATGCAAAATATTTCATCACAGATCTTAACTTGAATACTCATATTTCAGGAGATGTAAGGCTTTTTCTTCAGCACGTTCGAATATTTTTTGAACACGACTGTCTTACGTTACGTCTTACGTTACGTTTCCTGTCAGATGTCTCGTAACGAACAAATCGTGTGTGTGTGTGTGTGTGTTCTGCTAATACAGAAGAGGACATTCAACCGAGAATATTTCAAACTTAGAATAATACGACATCCTGATGCGTTAAGAACGAAGGGGAGGGATACTAACAGCTGAAACACGACCTGAAGCGATCGAAATCCTGTTGTTTCGCGCAAGGGGACGAAGGGTGATAAAACGTAAAAAATCCTTGTTTCAAAAAAGAGGCCTCGTTTTTGAAACTACTGGATTTTTTCAGTAGTAGTCCCCTTGCGCGAAACAACAGGATTTCGATCGCTTCAGGTCGTGTTTCAGCTGTTAGTATCCCTCCCCTTCGTTCTTAACGCATCAGGATGTCGTATTATTCTAAGTTTGAAATATTCTCGGTTGAATGTCCTCTTCTGTATTAGCAGAACACACACACACACACACACGATTTGTTCGTTACGAGACATCTGACAGGAAACGTAACGTAAGACGTAACGTAAGACAGTCGTGTTCAAAAAATATTCGAACGTGCTGAAGAAAAAGCCTTACATCTCCTGAAATATGAGTATTCAAGTTAAGATCTGTGATGAAATATTTTGCATAGCCACAACTCTCGTTTTAAATTGTTAGCTTCTTCTGTAGCAAGCAAGTGTCCGTAAGACAATACGTTTATTCTTGCATGTGAACAAACACACACACACATACGATGACATATGCACATAAAGATGAAACACATACAGACACTTTAACACACACACACACACGCACACAGAGAGAGAGAAACAAACATGAAGACGTATAGACATACAAAGAAACGAATATATGCACACAGACATCTTAACACATACGCACGAAAACATATACATATAAAGAAACATATTAACATGCATCAACATACACACACTCACATACGCACACATGAAATATTTTGCATAACCACTAGTCTCGTTTTAAATTGTTAGCTTCTTCTGTAGCAAGCAAGTGTCCGTAAGACAATATGTTTATTCTTGCATGTGAACAAACACACACACACACATACGATAACATATACACATAAAGATGAAACACATACAGACACTTTAACACACACACACACACACAGAGAGACAAACATGAAGACGTATACACATACAGAGAAACGATTATGTGCACACAGACATCTTAACACATACGCACGAAAACATATACATATAAAGAAACATATTAACATACATGAACATACACACACTCACATACGCACACATACACGATTCACTGAAACACACACACACACACACCTAGAGAGAAACAAACATGCAGACACAGTTACATCTTGACATATATGCACACATCTACACGTACACACATTTCGTAGTAACATACATATTTACACATAGACACAAACACACACACACACAGAGAGAGAGAAACAAACATACAGACAGACATACGTACAAGACAGTGTGCTTTAGTGTAATGCTGTGCCCTGTGAACTAAAGAATCTTTCTCAAACCCAAACAGTATAACTTTCACGTACGTTCTGATATCAAAGATAATGTGCCTTCTTGCAGTGCAGCACCCCCAAGGACTAAAAATCTTTCTCAAACCCAATCGTAGCGTGTTTTTTCACAGATGTGTTCCATGGGCAGTGATCGTTATCTCTATAGATTTAAATGTGAAGCATAGAGTGCGTATCTCTTTGTATGAAATCGCTTATAATGAGACAATATTTCCTTTAAAAGTGTGCTGGAGATATTTGGTGGTGATTCAGCCACACATTTAAGGTATTTTAATGTTTTGAAAGCAATTCTGTCTTTCCCGGTGTGTATTTATCTAATTTTTTACAGTTGTTTTTTCAGCTATTGGAACTTATTTTGAAGTTATTCTGTCATGCGTCCACTGCATTTGAAGATATTTTGTCGTTCATTCATCAAATAATTTTAGCTCTTGACAAGAAAATGGGTTGAAATACATGAATGTAATAAAAAAATTAATGTAATGAATAGTGATTTTTCTAGATCCTAGTACAGTAATATTTCATGTGAGAGGATGTCGGGAGCTTGGTAGGAAAACAACACAAACGTTCATGTCTTACTATGGATCTCAGACCTTGGCTTTGTTAGATCAGAAGTAACTAACCTGCTGTCTATGAGATAGATTAGAAATATTCTCATGCAGGAAAAATAACTAAACACACATGAAATCCCGTGTTAGATTGTAGTGAAACACCCTATCTTTGTCGAAAAACTTGTGTTTGCAGCGAAAAATAGCCGTCTTCACCCACACTTATGCACTTATTCATGCGGTGTCCCGTGAACTAAAGAATCTTTCTCAAACCCAAACAGTATAACTTTCATGTAGGTTCTGATCTCAAAGATAATGTGCTTTCCTGCAGTGCAGCACCCCCATGGACTAAAAATCTTCCTCAAACCCTATCATAGCGTGTTTTTCACAGATGTGTTCCATGGGCAGTGATCGTTATCTCTATAGATTTAAATGTGAAGCATAGAGTGCGTATCTCTTTGTATGAAATCGCTTATAATGAGACAATATTTACTTTAAAAGTTAGAAGATATTAGTATGAACTAAAAAAGTGGTGATGTATACACTATCTGATCATTAAAATCAAACTTTAGTAAGTTAATATACCATTCTCTAGCTAGCGAGTCCGAAAAAGAGCGTGAGATAGCAACTTGGAATAACCGTCGAATAGTCGTTTTTTTCTATCTTTCATTATTTGCGTTGTAATTTTCTGTTTTGAAGAGATTTTTTACAACCATCCCACTACATTTTTATACTTTCTCTCTCGTCACAGTATATTTTACAGTTATTGTGCCTTCCACTTCCAAAGAATTGTGAAAATATTCACCTATCCACTGAAATGTGTGTGCATTTACAGATATTCCAACACTCTTTACATTTTAGTGATTCTCATTGAATTTACCAACCATTTCGTTGTTTTTCTAATTTTCGTTTATGCATGTAATTTGATTTAACGACCTAGTCACAGGGTGTATCATGCTTAAAGTACTACCCATTTCATCTCTTTTCAGGTTTGTATGACAGTAAAGCAAACTTGCAATCAGTTTTTCATTCTAAATGCTCGTTGTCTGCATATCGCCGAAATTCCTCCTCGTATGCCTTCCAAAAAGGTACATTGTAGGTTATCAACTCTAGTATTTGTCATCTTCAGGTATGAAGGCAGGAGCTGCGTAAACATAGCAGGAGTCAGTATCTGCCACCAAACACATCAGCTAAGAGGAGCACGTCAGTGTACGCGATATTGGCGTAGGTTTTTTTTATGTCGAATGAATATTTTCATTACACGGGTATATTCTTCTACCCCCTAGCGCTTCTCGGAGGAGCTAATGTGTGTCATCTCAATTTTAAGCGTTCTAATAAGATTATTTCATAGCCTAAAGGACATCCATCTGCAAGGAATGTATTAATTGCATTCCCTATAATATGGAAAACAGCATTCTCCCTTTGAATTTCATAGAAACAAATTCTTAATGGAACAATAATGCTGCTTTTCATCGTCTGACAACAGTAGGAGATTTGCGTGCGCTTTAAATCTGAATGGTGTGATGTAGAGTGGGAACATCTCTTTCTCGTATCCAGATTGTTAAAGGGAAAATTAGACCTAATGTGTTTTCTTCTAAATGTATATAGTTGTTAAGGTGTTCAGTGTTTCCTATTGCAGGATACAAAGTGGCTAAAACAGACAAAACATTTTTTGTCGGAATTACATACATTAACAATAGCACGTTTTCATTAGTAATTCTCTTGGAGTAGGGATATAACTAGGTCCCGCAAGAGGCCAATGTTCATTTCACTATGGAGTACAGTATCCACTATGTGCTCCTTCAAATGAGGTCTTGATCTTCTTGCACATTGAATCCGATTCTCTGTTTAGGGATGATGTAGGAAGACTTGTGACACAGTTACTTCGGAAAAACGGGGTGCAGTGTTCGAAGGGGAGGCTTTTCGCCTGAAGCGCACTTGCACTGTAAGGTACCATTTAATAACTATTTTAAACTTTGTCCACTAAATTATTTTTCTGATCGTAATACATGCAATTGAATTTCGTTGAAACATATTTCTTCCCGACACTGTACCATAATTGTGTATTCTTATGGAAGTTGAGTGATTCAAGTCACTGGTTCATTTCTAACAATAATTTTTCAAGTAAGCTGAAATCTGGAGATGTTTTAGAACGAAATCAGTTTGAGTTCTTCCCAGTATTTTCCCAGTGATACCCCATTATTTAATTAGTTTTTATTTTTAATGAAGGAAATCGTTTTACCAGTAGCAAATATTGTCGAGCGGATAGCAGGGCCAGAATTGAGATTTATCTCCGCAAAAATCCGAGCCCTGGCGATGACGCTTCAGCTATCGGCACTGAGGTAGCGCGTTCAAATACGGCGACGAAAGCCAATATTTTTTTTTTTAAATACAGGAGACGTACTAAAAATAGTATGGACGTTGGATGACACCGATTAAATGCGCAAAAACTGATTTGGTTTAAAGAGGGGAGGGCTTAAAATATAGGTGGATCAATAGGTGGGTCTATGAAGAGGGGAGGGCTTAAAATATGAGTTAAACAGGGGAAAAACAAGAAAATTCGAGAAGGGGACTTAAAATATAGGTCAACCATAGGGTCTATGAAGAGGACTTAAAATATGGTCGGTTGCGACATATGGGGTCAAAGTCCAATCTGAGAAGGCAATGTGGATTCTAGGAAACATCTGTTTTTAAACCTAATCAGTGTCAAATGCAGACACAGTGAAGCGCTGGACATTTGACCTTTTGACCTTCCAGCTGATAAAGGATTGCACCATATCGTGTGATGTGGCGAAAGTGCTGTTGCTACCCCCTAATAAGCGATCTGAAGGATGTCTACAGGAAACGTACGATTTCCGATACACTGATAACGGACTTGGAAAACTTTTAGCCTGTTGAACGTCTATTGCAAGGTAGATCTTATATACAAGTCCTACGAATAATTTAAACCAAATTTTATTAATTTTTCTGTGAAACAGTTACTGTGTCATTCTTCTAGTAAAATACGTGGACCTTGGATCCGATGAGGCTTTTTCCCGAAATTAAGTGGAGGTACGCTAGCGATGGAATGATTTTTTTTTCCCGATTAAACTGATTTATTACGAACGCTGGATGATTTTAATAAAGGTGAGTGAGAGTTTTTATTTACTAGGGGATCGATTAACGGGGTTGGAAAAAATGAATACCGAAGTAGTTTTAATAAAAGGGAATCGTTTAGCAGTCCTAGCAAAATGAACACCAAAATATTTTTAATAGAGGTAACTTTTAATAGAAAGGGTTTTAATTAATAAGAATACAACTTTGAGAGTTGATTTTTACAATTGAGACTTGTGTCATCCTTTTCTGCGGAATTATTCTGAGACTTGAAATCCGTGGGAAGGAGTTGGCTTAAAATATAGGTAGGGCTTAAAATATAGGTCAACCAGGAGGGTCTGCAAAAACCAGGGCTTAAAATATAGGTCAACCAGGAGGTATGCAAAATCCAGGGCTTAAAATATAGGTAGGGTTTAAAATATAGGTCAACCATGGTGGGTCTTTTTGGAGATGGTTTTACAATTGAGACTTGTATCATCCTTTTTTGTGCAATTCCTACGAATAATTTAAACCAAATTTTATTAATTTTTCTGTGGAACAGTTACTGTGTCATTCTTCTAGTAAAATACGTGAACCTTGGATCCGATGAGGCTTTTTCCCGAAATTAACGTGGAGGTCGCTAGCGATGGAATGATTTTTTTTTTTTTCCTATTAAACGCATGTAGAGTAAACTGATTTATTACGAGCGCTGGATGATTTTAATAAAGGCGAGTGAGGGTTTTTATTTACTAGGGGATCGATTAACAGGATTGGAAAAAATGAATCCCAAAGAATTGAAATTTTAATAAAAGGGAATCGTTTAACAGTCCTGGCAAAATGAACACCAAAAAGATTTTTAATAGAGGTAACTTTTAATAGAAAGGGTTTTAATTAATAAGAATACAACTTTGAGAGTTGATTTTTACAATTGAGACTTGTGTCATCCTTTTCTGTGGAATTATTCTGAGACTTGAAATCCGTGGGAAGGAGGGGGCTTAAAATATAGGTCAACCAGGAGGTATGCAAAATCCAGGGCTTAAAATATAGGTAGGGTTTAAAATATAGGTCAACCATGGTGGGTCTTTTTGGAGATGGTTTTACAATTGAGACTTGTATCATCCTTTTTTGTGCAATTCCTACGAATAATTTAAACCAAATTTTATTAATTTTTCTGTGGAACAGTTACTGTGTCATTCTTCTAGTAAAATACGTGAACCTTGGATCCGATGAGGCTTTTTCCCGAAATTAACGTGGAGGTCGCTAGCGATGGAATGATTTTTTTTTTTTCCTATTAAACGCATGTAGAGTAAACTGATTTATTACGAGCGCTGGATGATTTTAATAAAGGCGAGTGAGGGTTTTTATTTACTAGGGGATCGATTAACAGGATTGGAAAAAATGAATCCCAAAGAATTGAAATTTTAATAAAAGGGAATCGTTTAACAGTCCTGGCAAAATGAACACCAAAAAGATTTTTAATAGAGGTAACTTTTAATAGAAAGGGTTTTAATTAATAAGAATACAACTTTGAGAGTTGATTTTTACAATTGAGACTTGTGTCATCCTTTTCTGTGGAATTATTCTGAGACTTGAAATCCGTGGGAAGGAGGGGGCTTAAAATATAGGTCAACCAGGGGGTCTACAAAATTTATATACAAGTCCTACGAATAATTTAAACCAAATTTTATTAATTTTTCTGTGGAATAGTTACTGTGTCATTCTTCTAGTAAAATACGTGAACCTTGGATCCGATGAGGCTTTTCCCCGAAATTAACGTGGAGGTGCGCTAGCGATGGAATGATTTTTTTTTTTCCCCCGATTAAACTGATTTATTACGAGGGCTGGATGATTTTAATAAAGGTGAGTGAGAGTTTTTATTTACTCGGGGATCGATTAACGGGGTTGGAAAAAATAAATACCGGAGTTTTAATAAAAGGGAATCGTTTAGCAGTCCTGGCAAAATGAATACCAAAAGATTTTTAATAGAGGTAACTTTTAATAGAAAGGGTTTTAATTAATAAGAATACAACTTTGAGAGTTGAATTTTACAATTGAGACTTGTGTCATCCTTTTCTGCGGAATTATTCTGAGACTTGTAATCCGTGGGAAGGAGTTGGCTTAAAATATAGGTAGGGCTTAAAATATAAGTCAACCAGGAGGGTCTACAAAATCCAGGGCTTAAAATAATGTCAACCAAGAGGTATGCAAAATCCAGGGCTTAAAATATAGGTGGGTCAACCAGGAGGTTTGCAAAATCGAGGTTTTAAAATAAAAGGTTAGACTGAAATAAAGAAAAATCGAGACTATTCGAGAAGGAGGACTTAAAATATAGGTGTGTCAACCAGGGGGTTTGCAAAATCGAGGTTTTAAAATAATAGGTGAGTCTGAAATATAGGTCAACCATGTGGTTTGCAAAATCCATGACTTAAAATATAGGTAGGGCTTAAAATATAGGTCAACCAGGGGGTTTGCAAAATCGAGGTTTTAAAATAAAAGGTGAGTCTGAAATAAAGAAAAATCGAGACTATTCGAGAAGGAGGACTTAAAATTAGAGTTAAAAACTAGATAGCACAAGGGGTTAAAAGGGGGAGGAATTTTTAATTATGAATTATTAATTATGAATTATTAATACCACGACAGTTGCTACGCCAGGGTCAATTTCCTGTTGATTGCGACATAGGGGTCAAAGTTCAGAAGGCAACGTGGCCCAGCACAGGTCAATTTCCGGTCGATTGCGACATAGGGGGTCCAAGTCAAGAAGGCAACGTGGACGATTGCGACATAGGGGGGGAAAGCACTGTGCAAAGGGGGAACGGTCGGTTGTGATTAAACTACTTACAGGGATTGAAGGATAAACAAGGTAAAGTTATAGACGTTGTTAATTCTGTCATGGCTAGGTGGGGCTGAGCATTTCAGTGATATTCTAAACAATGTGGTTAGTTCTATTCCCATTGTTTGCAATGATGATAGATGCATTGGTGGCTTTAATGTTGGCCCTATAACACAATCTGAAGTCATTTTGGCTATTTCTAAACTTAAATTTCATAAATCCCCAGGGGGAGATGAAATTACTACAGAAATGCTTAGAGCTGGGAATGTTTCGGTTACCACTTGGATGACTGAAATTCTGAATATCTTTTATGAAAAAGGCATGGTTCCTAAGGATTTTACCAGAGCTATTGTTATCCCTATTTTCAAAAAAGGTGATCGCAGTACTTGTGATAACTATAGGGGTATCAGCCTACTCTCTGTTCCAGGTAAAGTTCTTTCCATGATTGTGCTTAATAGAATTAAGAATCTGGTTGACAGTCAATTGCGTGATGAGCAATGTGGATTCAGAAGTGACAGGGGATGTGTGGATCAGATATTTTCACTTAGGCAGATTCTTGAGAAATATTTAAGAGTTTCAGAAACCTTTGGTTGCTAGTTTTGTTAATTTCAAAAAGACTTTTGACTCTGTTGATCGACATAATTTGTGGTTGATTGTGAGATCATATGGTATACCAGACAAGTTAGTTAACATAATGAAAGCTCTCTATAAAAACACTGAATCGTGTGTGAGAGTTGGTAAGTCTTGTAGCGATTGGTTTAGCATTACTTCTGGTGTTCGACAAGGGTGCATTTTGCCTCCTTTTCTCTTTAGCTTGGTTATTGATTATGTTATGCGAAATTCATTGCAAGGGAATGATTTTGACCATAAATTGGTCTGGAGATACTAAAATTTCTGATTTAGATTATGCTGATGATTTAGCCCTTTTGGCAAATGATGTTGATGAGATGAACTCTTTCATTCGAGCTGTTGATAAGACTGGTAATAGAGTAGGTTTGGTTATAAACAGAGAGAAAACTAAAGTGATGAAAATTGGTCAGGTAGGCTGCGATTCAGTTCATCTGAATGGTTGCAGTCTTGAGCAGGTGTCACAGTTTAATTATCTTGGGAGCTATGTAACAGATAATGGTGATGTGGTGCATGAGATTACAGACGGATAGGGATTGCTGCTATGGAGAGTGTGGACCTAAAGACTAAAATTAGACTGTATAATAGTTTGGTTCTTTCTAGGGTTAGTTATGGTAGTGAAACTTGGACGCTGTGTAAACAAGATAACAGGAAACTAGATGCTTACGCAGTATCTTGGGTATTAGATGGTTTAACTTTGTAACTAATGATGAGGTTAGGCAAAGGAGTCTGCAACCTCCTTTAAGCAGCATATTGTGCAGAGAGAGACTCCGCTGGTTTGGCCATGTTGCCCTTATGGATAATTATAGATTGGCGAATAGGGTTGTGAACAGTGTGCCTAGATGCCTCAGAAAGTGGGGGAGACCTAGGACCTTTTTAGAATTGGTGTGCGGTGGCCAGATGCAGTAGATATAGCTCAGGACAGATATGCTTGGAGAATTAAACTGCACGGTCTGGTTGGACCTCCGTAGCCCATGGCTGCTTGAGGATGATGAAATCTCAACGCCTACCCAGCTGGTACTCGAAACTGCAGATTACGAGCCTGGCGCGCTACCAACTGAGCCATCCCCATTTAATCAATAGCCAAGCACGATAGCCACTCGAGGAATTTTACAAGAATTATATTATTAGCAAGTCTCGTACATTAAACAGAGAGTCGCTCTCAACAAGGTAAAAACATTTATTTTTCCGTTTAAAAAATGATCATGAATGATTACAAAGTTCCTTGCAGACATTAGCGTGTAAAATGCGATCAACAACAAAATTCTAGTTCATTCATTTTATCAAAAAGCTTGAGTGAATCTTATTTGAGTAATACCATAACAATATTTTGAGTGAAACGTAACTTCAACATCATCATCACTGGCTTTAACAATATCCTGTGGAATAACACGCGGCCATTCCAAAGGACAATGCTGACAGCTTTCAGGAACAATATCCAGAGTGTATTCAACATTTGCCTTGAACAGAGGGTATGCATCAGTTACAAATCTTAATTTCTGTACTGCAGTACTACGTTTCAAAGAGGCATAATGAGTACCGAGATCAATTAAATACAGTGTCCCATTTTCACCTTGTTTGGGATATTGGGCTACAATTTCATGCATACTATAAAATTGAAGTGACTTAATGTAACTTGTAGCAACCAAGTCTTTAAAAGGCATCAAAATAAAATCTTCAATGTAGGCATCAATATTCAAAGAAAACCTCAAAAGCGAAAGGTAATTTCCTTGAACAGAGGTATTTGGCGAATTATCCAGAGTAAAATTTCTAGTGGTGTAAAAACATTCACAATGTATTGTTAGTTTCTTTGTAATGTCAACTGTTCCTTTAAATAGTCGAGTCGAAAGCAATGTTTTTCCAATCTCAACAGATTCTACAGTTTCATTTTTAGGTGAATTTCCGATATTATTTTTACAGGTTTGTTCCATCACTGATTTCGGCAATGAAGCCACCTCTGCGTCTGTCATGCGTTTCATACGAATATATTTTGAAAATTCTGAAAACTCGGCAGAGATGTTATCTTCTGTAAGGATTTTTTGCTTCCTGCAACATTCCATGGTGGCCCAATGCCACAAAGCCTTGAATAAATCGATCTCTCTATCGTAAAGCAAATTCGCGGTGCTGACCATTTCTTTTACTGCACAAGCACGTATTTCGCTGAATGCTTTCGTTTTCAAAATAGTAAACATGAAACTTCTGCAGAGCTCTAAGCAAATTTTTTTCAGCTCAGTCAAATCATACAATATAGCAATATCGAGGATAAAACAGACGTTCCTCAGGGTCAAGTTTTTGGACAAGTAGATCTCACAACTGTTAACTAAAGATGCAATTTGATATTTATGAGCTGCTTGTAGTACTTCAGTAGCTGTCTTCCAGTTATCCAGATTAACTTCTCCATTGTATATATATCTGAAATTGAAAAAAGTAGTAAAAAACTAAGTGCATTTCCAAAACAACAGTTTTTCAGAAAAATAAGATCCAGTTTTTTGTAGTTATATTAGAAAATTTGCTGGTCGTATAGGTTTTAGTAAGTAGTAGACAATTTTATACAATTATTTATATACATTCATATACAGTGGCGGACTAGGTCCAAAAATATTGGTTGCCAGGAGACAAAGGGGGCCCCACCCACAACTAAAAGGCTATCATTTAATTTTTATAAGAAATAAATGAAATTTTCAAAAAATACATAATTGGAGAAAAGGTACAATTAAAATGTTTGCGAAATATATGTATATTTTTTAGTAATTACAGTGTACATATATTATACATATTACTGACAATATACAGTAGATACTAAATGTAAATACATATTGTTATAACGGAATTTTTAATTTTTTTTAAATAAATGGTGGATATTTTTAAATAGTTTGTACTGAACATTTTACACATTAACAAGTAGTTCAAAAGCATATTTCATGCAGTCCACTATATTAAGATCAATCGTTAGAATTCACTTGATTGTGCGAATCTGTCAATAATTGCTTCTGCGTCCAATTCATCTAACAATTACCTTTTCAATGGATAGCAACATGTACAGTCGCTCAAAAAAGTATCCGAACACTATGGTTGATTACAGAATTCAGAAAAAATATCTGGCAACGATTTTTTTAGAAATTAGTGATCTGGCAACCTTCGTGTCACGTGATTACAGAATTCAGGAAAAATATCTGGAGCGTGTACAGCAATTGTACACGCTCCAGTTACCATTCACAGCAAACTGGAGCGTGTGGAGTTACTGCACACGCTCCAGTTTGCTGTGAACGGTAACTTCACAGCTCAATATTTCCGTGAGTGAGCCCACACGATCTAGTATCAAAATAATATGACCACCTACAATCGGTCGAAAAAGTATCCGAACACTGTGATTGATTACAGAATTCAGAAAAAATATCTGGCAACGATTTTTTTAGAAATTAGTGATCTAGCGACTGTACCTTTCCAAGTTCTCCTCAGACAGTGAATTTCTTGGGGGCGGGGGTGGCTCAGTCGGTAGCGCGCCAGGCTCGTAATCTGTAGTTCCCAGGTTCGAGTCCCAGCTGGGTCAGCGTTGAGATTTATCTCCGCAAAATTCCCCGCCCTGCCCACGGTCAGTAGGGGACACCGATGGGCTTGGAAAGGCCGCCGTCCGTCGGATGGGACGTTAAACCGTGGCCCCGTGTGCGAGAGAGCCATATCCTGTACACGCTGGATGGCCTTGACGGGAGCCTACCATCTGTCTCCCAACAGCTGTTCCAGGGGATCTCCTCCCCCAACCTTCTCTGAGCCTTCGGGGTCCATGTGACCTGGCCATTTAGCCCATGGTGTGCAAAAAAGTTCCGCTCAGAGGTAAAACAACCCAACCCAGTGAATTTTTTAGCCTTGTCTTTAAGACATTGTCTTAAGACATTGGACTTGAGTAACTGATAGTGTGCAGATGACTTTATAAAGTTCGTAAAGGTTATCATATGCCTTGTCATGAAGTCTGTTGGATGCCAGAATTTTTAGTACACACGATGGGCAAGTGCTAAAAATTTTACACTTGTTGCAACTGGAATCCATATTCGTACCATCATTAAGCAATAGCTTTAATACATAAAAGTTCGAAGCAAAAGAAATCAATTCCAATATTACTTTAACTTTGCTGATTTGTGGAAACAGCTTAATAATACCTTCCAATGCTTCATCTTCAAGGCCCTTCTCTGCGATAGTTTTAAACTTTGGTGGGTCCAAGCAGGATAAATCTTTATACAACTTTTTGTGTTGTACAAAGCGTGAATCTAGTGACTGGACAATGCGGTCCATCATTAGCTTAAACACATTTACTCCAAAATCAGCTAGAGAATCTGAGGTTGGGTTGTTTTACCTCTGAGCGGCACTTTTTTGCACACCATGGGCTAAATGGCCAGGTCACAAGGACCCGGAAGGCTCAGAGAAGGTTGGGGGTGGGGACCCACTGGAACAGCTGTTGGGAGACAGATGGTAGCCTCCCGTCAAGGCCATCCAACGTGTTCTTTAACGTTGGGTTGTTTTACCTCTGAGCGGAACTTTTTTGCACACCATGGGCTAAATGGCCAGGTCACAAGGACCCCGAAGGCTCAGAGAAGGTTGGGGGTGGGGACCCACTGGAACAGCTGTTGGGAGACAGATGGTAGCCTCCCGTCAAGGCCATCCAACGTGTTCTTTAACGTTGGGTTGTTTTACCTCTGAGCGGCACTTTTTTGTACACCATGGGCTAAATGGCCAGGTCACAAGGACCCCGAAGGCTCAGAGAAGGTTGGGGGAGGGGACCCACTGGAACAGCTGTTGGGAGACAGAGGGTAGCCTCCCGTCAAGGCCATCCAACATGTTCTTTAACGTTCACAGGGTATGGCTCTCCCGCACACGGGGCCACGGCTTAACGTCCCATCCGACGGACGGCGGCCTTTCCAAGCCCATCGGTGTCCCCTACTGACAGTGGGCAGGGCGGGGAATTTTTGCGGAGATAAATCTCAACGCTGAGCCAGCTGGGACTTTGATTGTGATCCATTGGTTTTAAACCAATTCTGACGTTAGCTTCCCATTGACTTAACATAGGGATTTTCCTTAATTTATGGAAATCAGTGTACTTACCATCTGCTTCTTGACCAACTGGTATAATGCCTTCAGGAGACAGAAATATTGTGTACTGTTGACTTAACATAGGGATTTTATTTGATTTATGGAAACCAGTGTAATTCTCAGAATATATCAAACATCTTATCTTTTATAAACTATGGAAAACTAACTTAAAATTTGCAATACACCAAATGTTATAAAAACTTAACTATTGTGTCTGATATGCAATATGTTAAATCTCCTCCCCCAAATTTCAAAGTTGCATCATTGCGAATAAAAACTGAAGAAGCCAAATCTATTACATAAGAGGAAATATTTTTATTAACGAATAGAATCTCATTGCGGGTTGGGTTCTTTTACCTCTGAGCGGTACTTTTTTGCACACAATGGGCTAAATGGTCAGATCACGAGGACCCCGAAGGCTCAGAGAAGGTAGGGGGAGGGGACCACTGGAACAGCTGTTGGGAGACAGATGGTAGCCTCCCGTCAAGGCCATCGAGTGTGTTCTTTAATGTGCACAGGGTATGGCTCTCCCCACACGAGGCCACGGCTTTAACGTTACATCCGACAAACGGCGGGCTTTCCAAGCCCATTGGTGTCCCCTATTGACCGTGGGCAGGGCGGGGAATTTTGCGGAGTTAAATCTCAACGCTGACCCAGCTGGGACTCGAACCTGTTAACTGCAGATTAAGGGCCTAGGGCGCTACCAACTGAGCAGCCCCTTGAACCTTTTAGACATTATCGTCTTTCCAAACATATTTGAACAGTATCATCTTCGGTATACAAGCAACCTATAATCCAAAAAAAAAAACTTAAAAATGAATGCACCGCTCATCGTTGATTTACTGAATATTTAACCACTATTAAGTTGTTTAACAGGATGAAAATGGATGTTAGGAAAAAATTGAAAATTGTTTTGAGAAGAATGGGATCCGAACCTAACATGTCATCAGTCATGGGTTCAGATCCCACCAGATTAAAGACAACTTTTCCTCTACGCTCATCTTAATCTTGTTGCATTAATAATCTTAATTAATTTAAGGTTAATTGACTGTAACAGCTGAGTAAAATACTCAGTAAATAAATAAAGAATACTTAAATTATCAAAAGAAAAATTTTTTTTTTCAACTTGTATCCTCGGATCGGGTTGTGTTATTTCGGAGTGACATTTTCTTTTTGGCATACACTGGGCTAAACGGACAGGTTACAACAACCCCAAGGCTGGGATGAGTTGTTTTACCTCTGAGCGGCACTTTTTTGCAGACCATGGGCTAAATGGCCAGGTCACATGGACCCCGAGGGCTCAGAGAAGGTTGGGGGAGGGGACCCACTGGAACAGCTGTTGGGAGACAGATGGTAGCCTCCCGTCAAGGCCATCCAGCGTGTTCTTTAACGTGCATATGGTATGGCTCTCCCGCACACGGGACCTCGGCTTAACGTCCCATCCGACGGACGGCGGCCTTTCCAAGCCCATCGGTGTCCCCTACTGACCATGGGCAGGGCGGGAAATTTTTGCGGAGATAAATCTCAACGCTGACTCAGCTGGGACTCGAACCTGGGAACTACAGATTACGAGCCTGGCGCGCTACCGACTGAGCCACCCCCGCCCCACAACCCCAAGGCCCAGAGAAGATTGGTGGAAGGGGATTCATTGGCTAACTGTTTGCTTTCATTGAAGGTTATCCAGCCTGTTTTTAACGTTTCCATCCAACAGACATTGCTTATTGGGTTTTAAAATTTAAAGAAATTTTGAATCAATCAGGTTTTAATCTACTTAGCAAATTTGCAATATCTTCTTAGTTCCAAACATTTATATATCGTACCAAATTTACTTTTGAAATACATAATAGAAAAAAAAAATCCTGATTACTTACCTGAGAACGCATAACATGACATCTGGATCGATGTCCTTTACAGTAACCTTGCCAGTAATTCCTTCATTGAGCTTCGAATCGAATATATTAGCGAATACATAGCTTGCTGTAGACAGAACGACCTTGTGGCAAGGGAATCTACATGTAGAGTTAACAGTTTCTACGAGTATCTCAACATCACTGTATTCTTCTTTTAAGAACAGACTCTTTCCTAAATCCCATTCTTTTCCATATACAACCGTCATCTCAAGATAAAAATGATCAGTCTAGAGGGCAAAAAAAAAAAAGATATTTAATATCTCCATTATTCAAGTTAGAGTAATGTAACTCGAATAGCATATTATATCACAGTACTTTACAAATATTCAGTACTATTTAAACCAGGCTAAATGTTTGGCGTGAAACGGATCGATAACTCTTGCCATAGTTAAGTTCATTCAAAGCTCTCCACATACTACTCCATTCCCAAGGCAGGCGATGGCAGCGTCCCAGCAATATTGGATGTTTTTAAAGAGATCACTCCCTACCCACTGAAGCTAGGAACCCCATCCGTTACTAGGAGAGCGTTAGAACTAAGCATGACCACCCACAAAATTTCAGAAATATTGGATGTTTTTTTAGAGAGATCACTCCCTACCCACTGTAGCTAGGAACCCCATCCGTTACTCGAACGTTAGAACTAAGCGGGGCCACCCACAAAATTTCAGAAATATTGGATGTTTTTTAGAGATATCACTCCCTACCCACTGTAGCTAGGAACCCCATCCGTTCCTCGAACGTTAGAACTAAGCGTGACCACCCACAAAATTTCAGAAATATTGGATGTTTTTTTTTAGAGAGATCACTCCCTACCTACTGTAGCTAGGAACCCCATCCGTTACTCGAACGTTAGAACTAAGCATGACCACCCACAAAATTTCAGAAATATTGGATGTTTTTTTTTAGAGAGATCACTCTCTACCCACTATAGCTAAGAACCCCATCCGTTACTAGGAGAGCGTTAGAACTACGCGTGACCACCCACAAAATTTCAGAAATATTGGATGTTTTTTTTAGAGATCACTCCCTACCTACTGTAGCTAGGAACCCCATCCGTTACTCGAACGTTAGAACTAAGCGGGGCCACCCACAAAATTTCAGAAATATTGGATGTTTTTCTTTTAGAGAGATCACTCCCTACCTACTGTAGCTAGGAACCCCATCCGTTACTCGAACGTTAGAACTAAGCGGGACCACCCACAAAATTTCAGAAATATTGGATGTTTTTTTTAGAGAGATCACTCCCTACCCACTGTAGCTAGGAACCCCATCCGTTACTCAAACGTTAGAACTAAGCATGACCACCCACAAAATTTCAGAAATATTGGATGTTTTTAGAGAGATCACTCCCTACCTACTGTAGCTAGGAACCCCATCCGTTACTCGAACGTTAGAACTAAGCATGACCACCCACAAAATTTCAGAAATATTGGATGTTTTTCTTTTAGAGAGATCACTCCCTACACACTGTAGCTAGGAACCCCATCCGTTACTCGAACGTTAGAACTAAGCGGGGCCACCCACAAAATTTCAGAAATATTGAATTTTTTTAGAGAGATCACTCCCTACCTACTGTAGCTAGGAACCCCATCCGTTACTCGAACGTTAGAACTAAGCATGACCACCCACAAAATTTCAGAAATATTGGATGTTTTTCTTTTAGAGAGATCACTCCCTACCTACTGTAGCTAGGAACCCCATCCGTTACTCGAACGTTAGAACTAAGCGGGGCCACCCACAAAATTTCAGAAATATTGAATTTTTTTAGAGAGATCACTCCCTACCTACTGTAGCTAGGAACCCCATCCGTTACTCGAACGTTAGAACTAAGCATGACCACCCACAAAATTTCAGAAATATTGGATGTTTTTCTTTTAGAGAGATCACTCCCTACCTACTGTAGCTAGGAACCCCATCCGTTACTCGAACGTTAGAACTAAGCGGGACCACCCACAAAATTTCAGAAATATTGAATTTTTTTAGAGAGATCACTCCCTATCTACTGTAGCTAGGAACCCCATCCGTTACTCGAACGTTAGAACTAAGCGTGACCACCCACAAAATTTCAGAAATATTGGATTTTTTTTTAGAGAGATCACTCCCTACCTACTGTAGGCTAGGAACCCCATCCGTTACTCAAACGTTAGAACTAAGCATGACCACCCACAAAATTTCAGAAATATTGGATGTTTTTTTTAGAGAGATCACTCCCTACCCACTGTAGCTAGGAACCCCATCCGTTACTCAAACGTTAGAACTAAGCATGACCACCCACAAAATTTCAGAAATATTGTATGTTTTTCTTTTAGAGAGATCACTCCCTACCTACTGTAGCTAGGAACCCCATCCGTTACTCGAACGTTAGAACTAAGCGGGGCCACCCACAAAATTTCAGAAATATTGAATTTTTTTAGAGAGATCACTCCCTACCCACTGTAGCTAGGAACCCCATCCGTTACTCCAACGTTAGAACTAAGCGTGACCACCCACAAAATTTCAGAAATATTCAATGTTTTTTCAGAGAGTTGGGTTGTTTTACCTCTGAGCGGCACTTTTTTTGCACACAATGGGCTAAATGGCCAGGTCACATTGACCCCGAAGACTCAGAGAGGTTGGGGGAGGGGCCCCACTGGAACAGCTGTTGGGGGACAGATGGTAGCCTCCCGTCAAGGCCATCCAGTGTGTTCTTTAACGTGCACAGGGTATGGCTCTCTCGCACACGGTGCCACGGCATAACGTCCCATCCAACGGACGACGGCCTTTCCAAGCCCATCGGTGTCCCCCTACTGACCGTGGGCATGCCGGGAAGTTTTGCGGAGATGTCTCCTCGCTGATCCTCGAACCTGGGAACTACAGATTACGAGCCTGGCGCGCTACCTACTGAGCCACGCCCGCCCCATAAAACGAAAAGAGTATATTAATCTGGAACATTTCACAAGTTATCCAATTCTATGAATCACAGACGAAGCCTTTAAACACCTTAATTTTCCAGTTGACTTTCTGCAGAAAAGTAAACGCACGCTAATTGCTTTGCGAAAATATTGACGATTTTGTGAAAACAGTCGGTAACGTAATTATGAGCGATTTTTTGATCTAATACTTCACCGATTCACTTCCTCTGTGACCTTATATTTTTTTTGTGACATTTGTTCTAATGCAGCCAGCGAGACTCATTTGAAATGGAATTCATATGCATAATTTTAACTAGTTGCAAAAATTTATTAATCTGCTTTGCTCGCCCTGCTAGTAACGATCGCCATTTTTATAAATCGTTTTGAATAATGGCGATGTGTGTGTGTGTGTGTGTGTTAAGTTTACATTAAAATTTCATAAACATTCAATTGTACAGTGATGAATTCTCGTTTCGTACGAATTATAATAAATATTATATGAAAAAAAAAACCCATAAAAAATAAAAACGAATCACTACAGCGTAAAATTTGAAACTGTGATAATCTTCTTACCACATATTTTCCGAAAATCGATCACTAGAACGTAAAAGCTACCAGATTTAAAATATCTGCATCATTTAAAATTCGATCTTTCTACTACCATGAAACACTTATGTATCGTACACACATACAAAATCCTCATGCAGCAATGAGCTACGGAGGTCCAACCAGGGTTGGGTTGTTTTACCTCTGAGCGGCACTTTTTTGCACACCATGGGCTAAATGGCCAGGTCACATGGACCCCGAAGGCTCAGAGAAAGTTGGGGGAGGGGACCCACTGGAACAGCTGTTGGGAGACAGATGGTAGCTTCCCGTCAAGGCCATCCAGCGTATTTTTTAACGTGCATATGGTATGGCTCTCCCGCACACCGGCCACGGCTTAACGTCCCATCCGACGGACGGCGCCCTTTCCAAACCCATCGGTGTCCCCTACTGACCGCGGGCAGGGCGGGGAATTTTGCGGAGATAAATCTCAACGCTGACCCACCTGGGAACTACAGATTATGAGCCTGGCGCGCTACCGACTGAGCCACCCCCGCCCGGAAGTCCAACCAGACGGTGTAATTTTCCTCTCCAGACGTCTCTTTTGAGCTACAAGTGCTGCATTTGGTCATTCTAGGCCAATTCTAACAAGATCCTGTTTGACATTGTCTGCTACATCCTAGGTATCCCCCTTTGATTCCTTTAGGCACACTGTTCATAATCCTATTCGCTAATCTATAATTATCCATACAGGCAACATGGCCAAATCAAGTCTCTCTCTGCACAATTTTTGTCAATGATTTGTAATTTTCAACAATGATTGGAATTGATGACTACTTCTAATCTCATCATAACTTACAAAGTCAAACCACCTAATACCCAAGATAACGCGTAAGCATCTAGAATCAAAGGCATCAAGTTTCTTGTTATCCTGCTTACAAAGGGTCCATGTTTCGCTACCATAACTAACCTTAGAAAGAATCGAACTATTTTACAGCATAAGTTTAGTCTTTAGGTATATGCACCTATTTCTCCACACTCTCCATAGATTCTTATAAAGTCCCAGCAGCAATCCCTATTCTTATATTTATCTCATGCTGCACATCACCAGTATCTGTTACATAGCTCCCAAGGTAATTAAACTGACACTTTCTCAATACTAAGGGGCGGGGGTGGCTCAGTCGGTAGCGCGCCAGGCTCGTAATCTGTAGTTCCCAGGTTCGAGACGCAGCTGGGTCAGCGTTGAGATTTATCTCCGCAAAATTCCCCGCCCTGCCCACGGTCAGTAGGAGACACCGATGGGCTTGGAAAGGCCGTCGTCCGCCGGATGGGACGTTAAGCCGTGGTCCCAAGTGCGCGAGAGCCATACCCTGATGCACGTTAAAGAACACGCTGGATGGCCTTGACGGGGGCTACCATCTGTCTCCCAACAGCTGTTCCAGTGGGTTCCCTCCCCCAACCTTCTCTGAGCCTTCGGGGTCTTTGTGGCCTGGCCATTTAGCCCATGGTGTGCAAAAAAGTGCCGCTCAGAGGTAAAACAATCCAATCCAATTTCTCAATACTACAGCCATTCAAAGCAACTGAAGCACCATCTGCCTGACCAATTTTCATCACTTTATTTTTTTTTGTTTATCACAAACTGTAAAATGCATAATAAATTTAATTACCTGAATATTAATTGATTACCTCTTGAAGTCTTCTTAAAGTCCTTAAACAATAGTAAAATGTTTAAAACATTGATTACACTTCCTTTTCTTGCGTATTAACTTCAGCACAAACCTTGCTCTAAATTTTGAACAGCAATGAAAAACCCGAGCATGTGCCTTCCGTTATTAAGTTGCCAAATATTGTTTTCTTCCTTTTCCTCAGAAGTACCGAAATGCAAATAAAATATAGAGAAGCATGTAATGTTGTAGCCCGATAACTGACTGATCTTAGAGTGCACCAATGGATTCATTCATTGAACAAAAGGCGTAAATCCTGTTTTTAGAGATTTATACGTTTTTTGGGTACTTTGCATATATGCCTGTTTCCATTTCCCCTTGGTTACAATGTTAATTTATTTCTTAAATCCATATATTGATTAATTATCAGTTAACATCGAAATATTACTTAACTGATAATAATCATTTAAAACTGCGTACGAGATTACATGGCAGACAGGGGCGAGGCTCTTCGATGGAACGCCTCGACTTATATAATCTGATATTCCCAACTGTTATTGCATTAAGAGATATCTCTACTTGCCCCACCTTGCACCCGATGACGGAGACATCTTTGGGATTGAAAGGGCCAACATCCGTCGAATAGGACGGTACAGTCGCTCAAAAAATATCCGAACACTTTGGTTGATTACAGAATTCAGAAAAATTATCTGGCAAAGATTTTTTTTAGAAATTAGTGATCTGGCAACCTTCGTGTCACGTGACACGAAGGTTGCCAGATCACTAATTTCTAAAAAAAAAATCGTAACCAGATATTTTTTCTGAATTCTGTAATCAACCGTAGTGTTCGGATACTTTTTTGAGCGACTTGTACAAAGTGGGTATGTTCATTCAAATTATGAGTGAGACTAGACATAGCAAAGCGAAAAGATACCAATTTTATTTCATTCAGCAAATGTGAAATTACAATCATAAAAAATCACACAAAGCTCTTATAAAATAACATCCAATATTAACGAATCTTTTAGGAACCATTACTCTAACTCTTTGTTATGCGATAGCTTTAATAAAGTTCATCTTAGTGATACCATAACAAGTGTGCGAATGAACAGATAGTTGAACATCTTTAACAGACATATCGGCAGTGTTAAGGAAAACACATTGCAAAGTGATATCAGATGGAAGATTTGGAGATATCGCAGTCTCCATAGTGTATTCAACTTCGGCCTTCAAGAGAATGACACGACGTGAATAAAACACCAAATCTTTAATATCAGAATGATCCTTCAAAGGGGCCGAAAGTGAACGACAGTGTTCAACATGAAAGTTGTCATCACTGCCTCTTAACCATTTAGTTACAATATTATCTTTATTTGATAATAAAAGTAGTCCAAAATTTTGTTTACTTGACGGTTTTTTCAGATATGATACAGTGAAATCTGTAAGGTAGACATCGCTATCCACAGAAAATCTCAAAAGAGTCATGCTATCTCCCTTGCAAAGTTTGCCTGAAGAATCTGACAAAACAAAATTTATAGTCGTCAAATAGCGCTTTAAACCGCCGCTAATATTGTAAGTGGGGGGAAAAAATATAGTTCTTCCGTATTTTATCCCATTATGAAACTCAGCTGGACATTTTTTGCAAACGTACTCAAACACTATTTTTGGAAGAGAATTCAGTTCTTCGTGATCCATGAATTGAAATCGTACATATTCAGCGAATATTAAAAACTCACCAAAGATATTCTCTTCTGTAGTTTTTTTCTGTTTTTTGCAACACTCCATGGTGGCCCACTCCCACAGAACCTTGAAAACATCTGTTTTAGATTCCACCACCAAATCTTTCATACTTATTATCTGTTTCTTTACATCAAAACTTAGTTGGTTGAAAGCACTCGTTTTTAAAATAACAAACGCTCCGTTTCTGCAGAGTGTAAGTCATTTCTTTCGGAGTTCATCCAAATCGTAAAATAAAGCAAATTCTAGGATGAAACATACGTTGCTGAAAGTTAAATTCTTGGTCAAATAAATCTCACAATCTTGAATTAAAGGCACTATTTCATATTTATGGGCAGCTTGCAATACATCAATAGCAGTTTTCCAATCGCCAAGTTTCACACGTCCTCTGTATATATACCTGCAATAGGGAACATGATTATAATATCTCACATATTTTTAATGAGTTTGGACAAATGATTACTCTGAATAAAATATAATTTTAAAGTAGTAAGATCAATCTATTTGTATGACGTAGAATATTCATTTGCAAAGGGGGTGGCTCAGTCCTGAGATTCTTCACTACTGATTTATTCAGCGTAAGTGACAAATATTAATTTCATCTCTATGAGGCAACAGAGTTTGGCACTTCACGGTTGGATGGCGCCACTGTGCGAATCAAATAAAAAAAAAATCAGGAAAGTTATAAGGTCACATAAGCAAAGAAATGTTAACCATTTGTGGTGTAGTGGTAGCATAACAAGCATATTTCCTTGAGACTATGGTTGGGGGCGGCAGGAATTAAAAAAATTTCTAAATCGAAGTTTAAATTTTTTTGCCAACTGAGCAAACTTACTTAAATTTTCTATCATCAGTTGGGTTCGGGCAATTTTAAAAACTCTTCAACATTTTGCCATTTGACTTCCAATTTTGGCAACTAGCCATAATTTCACAGGAATAACTCCATTATTTACATCTCGTCTGAATTGTAGAAAATCAGTGTGATTTTTCCATTGATTTGGCCAACTCTCCTTAATTTCACGAAACTAATCCCAATCTTTACATCTTTCCTAAATTTGTCATATCACTTCAAACTTTTCATACTCCCCAATTTTTCTCGATTTTAGTGAAGTATCATGAATTTTCACAAACCCAATCCCAATTATCACAACTCCCCAAGATTTTGCCAACTGCCCTACTTTTTGTTGTTTCCTCAACTTCTCAAACGCTCCTTAATTTACATAAACAAATCTAAATTTTCACAACTCGCCTATATTTTACCAAGTGGATTCCAATTTTGCCAACTCGCCGTAAATTTACAAAAAAAAAATTGCAATTTTTACATCTTCCCTGAATTTTCCAAGTCACTTCGAATTTTATCAACTATCCTTAATTGCACAAGAAAGGCACAATTTTCACAGCTCCCCTGTATTTTAAAAAGTGGCTTCGAATTTTGCCAACTCATCTGTACTTTACCAAATGGTTTCCAGTTTTGCCAACTCATCTGTACTTTACCAAGTGGTTTCCAGTTTTGCCAACTCATCTGTACTTTACGAAGTGGTTTCCAGTTTTGCCAACTCATCTGTACTTTACCAAGTGGTTTCCAGTTTTGCCAACTCATCTGTACTTTATTAATGGTTTCCAGTTCCAACTCATCTGTACTTTACCAAGTGGTTTCCAGTTTTGCCAACTCATCTGTACTTTACCAAGTGGTTTCCAGTTTTGCCAACTCATCTGTACTTTACCAAGTGGTTTCCAGTTTTGCTAACTCATCTGTACTTTACCAAGTGGTTTCCAGTTTTGCCGACTTCCCTAGATTTTGTCATCTCTCCTTAATTTCACAAAAACAATCCCAATTTTCACAAATCGCCGGTATTTTACCAAGTGGATTCGAATTTTGCCAACTGCCCCAGATTTGCTAAGTTTCCTCGATTTTGCCATCTCGCCACAATTTTACAGAAAAAAAATCACAATTTTACATCACACCTGATTTTTTGCAAAGACACTCTGAATTTTGCCAACTCCCCTAGATACTGTGAAGTTGCCTCGATTTTGCCAACATGCCATAATTTTACAGAAAAAAGATTGCAATTTTTACATCTCACCTGAATGTTGTCAACTCTCCACGATTTTGCCAACTGCCCCTAGTTTTTGCCAACTCGCCATAATTTTATGGAAAAAAAATCCTAATCTTTACATCTCACCTGAAATTTGCCAACTCTCCATGATTTTGCCAAGTCACTCCGAATTTTGCCAACTGCCCCTAAGTTTTGCCACCTCTCCTAAATTTTGTCAACTCGCCATAATTTTACAGAAAAGAATCCAAATTTTCACATCACCTGAATTTTGCCAACTCCCGACGATTTTGCCAAGTCACTCCGAATTTTGCCAACTGTCCCTAGATTTTGCCAACTCGCCATAATTTTACAGAAAAAAAATCCTAATTTTTACATCTCACCTGAATTTTTTTAACTTCCCACGATTTTACCAAGTCACTCCGAATTTTGCCAACTCCCCAAGATTTTGCCAAGTCACTCCGAATCACCTGTATTTTACTAAGCGGCATCGATTTTTGCCAACTGCTCTAAATTTTTCCGTCTCTCCATTTTCCAAACTGCCTTAGATTGTCAAGTTGCCTCGATTTTGACAACTTCCCTTAATTTTCCAAAAAAAATTATAAATTTTCACAACTCACCTAAATTTGACCAAGTCGCTTCGAATTTTGCCAACTCCGAGTTACTTTGGAGGAGAGTCTCCCCCCCCCCCCCCCCATGGCTACGCTCCTGGACGTGGGTTCGAATTCCACTCATGGCAAAACCTTTTTTTTTTCCAGCTTATTATTTCATGAGTTCCATGTCTACAGGACATATCCTGCGATTCTTTACTACATGAACACTGCTTTCCCAAAATGGATCAACCCCATTATGCCAATGGGAAACTAACATCAAAGCCATGGGCGTCCGCAGAGGGGGGCAGACAGGGCACTCCCCAGCCCGGGGGATCGAACAAAAAATTCCACAAATTATAATCGTAACAATTTAAACGTAATTAATTTATATACATTATGTATGTGTTTTTGTATTGATGCAATACTGTATTATATATTCTACTTGTGAAAAAAATAAACCCTAAAAAATTAAACGAAAATTTATTGATGTAATTATTTGTCTCCAAGCTAAATGCTAAAGCTTTGCCCCCCCCCCCCCCTGGAAAATTTTCTGCGGACGCCCATGATCGAAACTATATAGTTTCTTAAAAAACTTTCTTTTCGTTTACAAAAATGTGATAGTAGATAAAGTTCTGAAGCAAATATGTCGATTTAAAACAATATTCGTTCAGTATTTAATAAGTTATGAAAGTTCGAATATGCAACAATAATAATATCAGTTCTCAGAAACTGTACAAAATTGACGAACACTGAAAGACTAATGTGCATAAACATTCCAAAATATACACTTATTTTAAATAATAAAATAATTTGAAATAATAATATTTATTGTCTCAGATAAATTGTTGACATTGTTATGATACATATCGAAACTTCCGTAACCCATTAATTACTGAACGAATATCATTTAAAAATCAATATATAGGTTCGACGTTAGCTTACCATTGACATAACATAAGGTTGTTCCTTAAATTTTGGGTTGGGTTGTTTTACCTCTGAGCGGCACTTTTTTGCACACCATGGACTAAATGGCCAGGTCACCTAGACCCCGAAGGCTCAGAGAAGGTTGGGGGAGGGGACCCACTGGAACAGCTGTTGGGTGACAGATGGTAGCCTCCTGTCAAGGCCATCCAGCGTGTTCTTTTAACGTGCACAGGGTATGGCTCTCCCGCACACGGGTTGTTGTGTTGGGTTGGGTTGTTTTACCTCTGAACGGCACTTTTTTGCACACCATGGGCTAAATGGCCAGGTCACATGGACCCCGAAGGCTCAGAGAAGGTTGGGGGAGGGGACTCACTGGAAGAGCTGTTGAGAGACAGACGGTAGCCTCCCGTCAAGGCCATCCAGCGTGTTCTTCAACGTGCACAGGGTATGGCTCTCCCGCACACGGGGCCACGGCTTAACGTCCCATCCGACGGACGGCGGCTTTTCCAAGCCCATCGGTGTCCCCTACTGACCGCGGGCAGGGCGGGGAATTTTGCGGAGATAAATATCAACGCTGACCCAGCTGGGACTCGAACCTGGGAACTACAGATTACAAACCTGGCGCGCTACTGAATGAGCCACCCCCCTTAAATTTTGGAAACCAGTACATATATATATATAAACAAGGGTTAGTGATGAAATAGATTCACTTACCTGAGAACGGATAGCATAATATCTGGGCTGATATCATCAATGATTACTTTACCAGTTGCTTCTTCACTTAGCTTTGAAATGAACATTTTGTTAAATACTTTACTAGCTGTTGACAGAATGAGCTTATGGCAGGGGAATCGACACCTGGAGCCATCTGTTTCTACCAAAATCTCAACATCACTGAATTCTTCGTTTAAAAATAATCTCTTTCCTAAATCGGACTGATGATTTGCTTCTACAATCGCCATCTTGGAACAAAAATTAGTATCCTAAAAATAATAAAGCAAGGTAAATTAATTCAATGATCAGCAACTAACGTTTTTAATTATTAAATGTTGCAAAGTAATCAGTCAATAGTAAATACATAGATTATCTGTTCACATAGAATTCAACAAATACTTACTTCCAAGTTAGTACAGTCGCTCAAAAAAGTATTCGAACACTATGGTTGATTACAGAATTCAGAAAAAATATCTAGCAGCGATTTTGTCTGAATTCTGCAATCAACCGTAGTGTTCGGATACTTTTTTGAGCGACTGTAGGTGGTCATATTATTTTGATACTAGATCGTGTGGGCTCACTAACGGAAATATTGAGCGTGTGCAGTTACCGTTCACAGCAAACTGGAGCGTGTACAGTAACTGCACACGCTCCAGTTTGCTGTGAACGGTAACTGGAGCGTGTACAGTAGTTGTACACGCTCCAGGTATTTTTCCTGAATTCTGTAACATGTGACACGAAGGTTTCCAGATCACAAATTTCTAAAAAAAAAATCGTTGCCAGATATTTTTTGTGAATTCTGTAATCAACCATAATGTTCGGATACTTTTTTGACCGACTGTAGGTGTTCATATTATTTTGATACTAGATCGTGTGGGCTCACTAACGGAAATATTGAGCTTGTGCAGTTACCGTTCACAGCAAACTGGAGCGTGTACAATTGCTGTACACGCTCCAGATATTTTTTCTGAATTCTGTAATCAATCATAGTGTTCGGATACTTTTTTGACCGACTCTAGGTGGTCATATTATTTTGATACTAGATCGTGTGGGCTCACTCACGGAAATATTCAGCGTGTGCAGTTACCGTTCATAGCAAACTGGAGCGTGTACAATTGCTGTACACGCTCCAGATATTTTTTCTGAATTCTGTAATCAATCATAGTGTCCGGATACTTTTTTGACCGACGGTAGGTGGTCATATTATTTTGATACCAGATCGTGTGGGCTCACTCACAGAAATATTGAGCGTGCGCAGTTACCGTTCACAGCAAACTGGAGCGTGTGCAGTAACTGCACACGCTCCAGCTTGCTGTGAACGGTAACTGGAGCGTGTACAGTAGCTGTACACGCTCCAGATATTTTCCCTGAATTCTGTAATCACGTGACACGAAGGTTGCCAGATCACTAATTTCTAAAAAAATCGCTGCCATATATTTTTTCTGAATTCTGTAATCAATCACAGTGTTCGGATACTTTTTTGAACGACTGTACAAGTTCCAAATACTAACTCATAACAAATTTTCAGAATTTAACTTTTCCTTATAATCGGATTTTAGATTTAATCTATAAACAGAATTTTCCAGTCACGAAATTAACGATTGCATTTGCTCGGCCTTACTAATCTTGATTGCTCCTTCTTTGACTAATATGGGGCGGGGGTGGCTCACTCGGTAGCGCATAAGACTCGTAATCTGCAAGTTCGAGTCCCAGCTGGGTCAGTAATCTGCAAGTTCGAGTCCCAGCTGGGTCGTAATCTGCAAGTTCGAGTCCAGCATTGAGATTTATCTCCGCAAAACTCCCTGCCCTACCCATGGTCAGTAGGGGACACCGATGGGCTTGAAAAGGCCGCCGTCCGTCGGATGGGACGTTAAGCCATGGCCTCGGGTACGGGAGAGCCATACCCTGTGGGAGCGGGGGTGGCTCAGTCAGTAGCGCGCCATACTCGTAAACTGTAGTTCCCAGGTTCGAGTCCCAGCTGGGTCGCGTTGAGATTTATCTCCGCAAAATTCCCCGCCCTGCCCACGGTCAGTAGGGGACACCGATGGGCTTGGAAAGGCCGCCGTCCGTCGGATGGGACGTTAAGCCATGGCTCCGTATGCGGGAGAGCCATACCCTGTGCACGTTAAAGAACACGCTCGATGGCCTTGACGGGAGGCTACCATCTGTCTCCCAACAGCTGTTCCAGTGGGTCCCTCCCCTAACCTTCTCTGAGTCTTCGGTGTCCGTGTGACCTGGCCATTTAGCCCATGGTGTGCAAAAAAGTGCCGCTCAGAGGTAAAACAACCCAACCCATACCCTGTGCACGTTAAAGAACACGCTGAATGGTCTTCACGGCAGGCCATCATCTGTCTCCCAATAGCTGTTCCAGTGGGAGGAAAATTATATTCCTCCGCAGGAATATAAATTTATGTAGCATCACGTAAAAACAATGAGAGGCTGTCAAGTGCTTTTCCTCAGAAATCTTATCAGCATGTCCAATATTATGTACTTTGATTTCAGCTGAGATTATAAAGAGAGTTTCTCTATTAAACTCTGGCGATGAATATATTGTTTTGCAGCCAATAAATATATTTATTACCAAAGACACATCTTTGGGGGAAGGGCCCTACACTCCTCTCCCTCCCTTGAGAATTCTAGTAAGAGTAATGCTGGCACAAAACTTTTAAACAAATATATTTTTGAAATAATGTTTTATATCTTTTATACATAGAGGGAAATCGCTTCTTGGCATTTGAATCCTATCGAAATCCCGTCCCCACCTTTTACTTTGGGGCGGGGGTGGCTCAGTCGGTAGCGCGCCAGGCTCGAAATCTGCAGTTGTCGAGTCCCAAGTGGGTCAGCGTTGAGATTTATCATCGCAAAATTCCCCGCCCTGCCCACGGTCAGTAGGGGACATCGATGGGCTTGGAAAAGGCCGCCGTTCGTCGGATCGGACATTAAGCCGTGTATGGGAGAGCCATACTCTGTGCATGTTAAAGAACACGCTGGATGGCCTTGACGGGAGGCTACCATCTGTCTCCTAACAGCTGTTCCAGTGGGTCCCTCCCCCAATCTTCTCTGAGCCTTCGGGGTTCATGTGACCTAGCCAATTAGCTCATTGTGTGCAAAAAAGTGCCTCTCAGAGGTAAAACAACCCAATCAACCTTTTACTTTATTTAGATTTATTGAGTTTCTTTCCATTCCCTTCACCCACAATTCACTGGTAGCTTTTTGGGGCGGGGGTGGCTCAGTCGGTAGCGCGCCAGGCTCGTAATCTGTAGTTCCCAGGTTCGAGTACCAGCTGGGTCAGCGTTCAGATTTATCTCCGCAAAATTCCCCGCCCTGCCCACGGTCAGTAGGGGACACCGATGGACTTGGAAAGGCCACCGTCCGTCGGATGGGACGTTAAGCCGTGGCCCCGTGTGCGAGAGAGCCATACCCTGTGCACGTTAAAGAACACGCTGGATGGCATTGACGGGAGGCTACCATCTGTCTCCTAACAGCTGTTCCAGTGGGTCTCCTCTCCCAACCTTCTCTGAGCCTTCGGGGTCCATGTGACCTGGCCATTTAGCCCATGGTGTGCAAAAAAGTGCCGCTTAGAGGTAAAACAACCTAAAACAAATCCCTTCACCCAAACTTTTTCTTCTTGTAGTTCCTGGATTGTTTGCTACAATTTGCAACAGGGCCGCTTTATATAAGAAGCATTGTGCGTGGGCCTTCAAAATTCAAACGGCTACTTAATATTTTTCACCATGTTAATTTTGCTTCTCATGATAAAAACAGTAACAATTGTTCAATAAATAGTGATCAAATCATCAGTTAAGGTCTATTACGTATTGTTTTGCGAGCCAAGAGAAATTATTCAGGTTAATTTTGATCATACATCGAAATCGATAGATGCAAACTATTTGCTTAAAATTAGGAACGTTTTTAATATTCCCTCTACATTTTTTTCTCTATTCTTTGTTGCTGTTACATCGTTTTTCCATGCAAGAAAACAAAAGAAGGGAAAAATATCCTGTTCAAAATATTTTATTTCAAACTATATAAGATGGCAAATACTGCATACTTTGCTTAGGCTTGTTCAAAACAAACAGTTGGGTTGTTTTACCTTTGAGCGGCACTTTTTTGCACACCATGGGCTAAATGGCCAGGTCACAAGGACCCCGAAGGCTCAGAGAAGGTTGGGGGAGGGGATCCCCTGGAACAGCTGTTGGGAGACAGATGGTAGGCTCCCGTCAAGGCCATCCAGCGTGTACAGGGTATGGCTCTGCCGCACACGGGGCCACGGTTTAACGTCCCATCCGACGGACGGCGGCCTTTCCAAGCCCATCGGTGTCCCCTACTAACCGTGGGCTGGGCGAGGAATTTTGCGGAGATAAATCTCAACGCTGACCCATCTGGGACTCGAACCTGGGAACTACAGATTACGAGCCTGGCGCGCTACCAACTGAGCCACCCCCGCCCAAAGGAAACAAACAGAATCAGTGTTTCATGAACAAGAAAATGTTACGAATAGCTAACTCCAAAATTCATTGCATTGGAAAAACTGAAATATTTGCCATATATTTATTATGTACATTTGTATAAAGGTAGAATTTAAGTGTGCAAATATTGCATATGGAATGAGAATGACAAACAGGTAATCCAAGCTTGTTAGAAGCCAACGACAGCGTACTTTCTACTCGATTTCATTCGTGTTCTGGGGCAGGGGTGGCTCAGTCGTTAGCGCGCCAGGCTCGTAATCTGTAGTTTCCAGGTTCGAGTCCCAGCTGGGTCAGCGTTGAGATTTATCACCGCAAAATTCCCCCGCCCTGCCCACGGTCAGTAGGGGACACCGATGGGCTTGGAAAAGGCCGCCGTCCGTCGGATGGGACGTTAAGCCGTGACCCCGTGTGCGAGAGAGCCATACCTTGTGCATGTTAAAGAACACGCTGGATGGTTTTGATCGGAGGCTACTATCTGTCTCCCAACAACTGTTCCAGTGGGTCCCCTCCCGCAGGGGGCGGGGGTGGCTCAGTCGGTAGCGCGCCAGGCTCGTAATCTGTAGTTCCCAGGTTCGAGTCCCAGCTGGGTAGGCGTTGAGATTTATCTCCGCAAAACTCTCCGCCCTGCCCACGGTCAGTAGGGGACACCGATGGGCTTGGAAAGACCGCCGTCCGTCGGATGGGACGTTAAGCCGTGGCCCCTTGTGCGGGAGAGCTATACCCTGTGCACGTTAAAGAACACGCTGGATGGCCTTGACGGGAGGCTACCATCTGTCTCCCAACAGCTGTTCCAGTGGGTCCCCTCCCCCAACCTTCTGAGCCTTCGGAGTCCATGTGACCTGGCCATTTAGCCCATGGTGTGCAAAAAAGTGCCGCTCAGAGGTAAAACAACCCAACCTCCTCCCCCAACCTTCTCTGAGCCTCCGGGGTCCATGTGACCTGTCCACTTAGCCCATGGTGTGCAAAAAAGTGCCGCTCAAAGGTAAAACAACCCAACAACTCATTCGTGTTCTGATAAGTTGTGCACAGGTATATGGTAATTGCAACCAGACATTTGACGATATAACCCAAAACGTGATTCTAGCCATTTATAAAATTATCCTGTGTGTGTACATAATGTTATGCGGGTTGGGTTGTTTTACCTCTGAGCGGCACTTTTTTGCACACCATGGGCTAAATGGCCAGGTCACATGGATCCCGAAGGCTCAGAGAAGGTTGGGGGAGCGGACCCACTGGAACAGCTGTTGGGAGACAGATGGTAGCCTCCCGTCAAGGCCATCCAGCGTGTTCTTTAACGTGCACAGTGTATGTCTCTCCCGTACACGGGGCCACGGCTTAACGTTCCATCCGACTGACGGTGGCCTTTCCAAGCCCATCGGTGTCCCTTACTGACCGTGGGCAGGGCGGGGAATTTAGCGGAGATAAATCTCAACGCTGACGCAGCTGGGACTCGAACCTGGGAACTGCAGATTACGAGCCTGGCGCGGTACCGACTGAGCCACCCCCGCCCCTGATGTTATGCGTATCAAAGCATAAAAGTTTCTTATCTCAAGAATCCATATCGTGAATTGAGTTTCAGATTTTTTTTTTCCTTTTAGCCATGACGCAATGTTTTCAAAAAATTTAAAACGTTCATCAGCAAGCGATTGAAAAATTAGGCTATTCACATTACGACTGTAAGTGCCTTTTGAGATATTTAATATCCATCATATCCCAACATTTCTTCACGAATTTTATGAAATTTTTGTGGAAACTCAATTAATAAAAGAATTTTCTCGTTTTCCATATTTTCCCAAAGAACACTTCTGCTCTGGTCAAATATTTCCAGCGTCAATTTAACATTTTGCCCTTGAAATTGCTGGGATATGAAGCTTTAAAATTTAACATATCTGCATATTTTGGAACAGAATCTCTCCCCATATTAAGATTGGATTGTTTTACCTCTGAGCGGCACTTTTTTGCACACCATGGGCTAAATGGCCAGGTCACATGGACCCCGAAGGCTCAGAGAAGGTTGTGGGAGGGGATCCACTGGAACAGCTGTTGGGAGACAGATGGCAGCCTCCCGTCAAGGCCATCCAGCGTGTTCTTTAACATGCACAGTGCATGTCTCTCCCGCACACGGGGCCACGGCTTAACGTCCCGTTCGACGGACGGCGGCCTTTTCAAGCCCATCGGTGTCCCCTACTGACCGTGGGCAGGGCGAGGAAATTTTGCGGAGAAAAAGCTCAACGCTGACCCAGCTGGGACTCGAACCTGGGAACTACAGATTACGAGCTAGGCGCGCTACCGACTGAGCCACCTCCGCCCCACTCTCCATATTAAGGATTTTTCTCAAAAGAGAGAAGCTAACACATACAGTAGTATTGATATCGTCAAAGTTTGGGCAAATGAGTCTTTTCTGAATTCAGTTGATTCAAAGATCATTTTGTGATAACTGGATGAACGTTATTTGCGATCGATTTAGGTAAGTGCAAGAATAAAAAAAAACCACAGAAGTTCTGATTCGGAGCGGGGGTGGCTCAGTCGGTAGCGCGCCAGGCTCGTAATCTGCAGTTCCCAGTTTCGAGTTTCAGCTGGGTCAGTGTTGTGACTTATCTTCGTAAAACACCCCGCCCTGCCCACGGTCAGTAGGGAACACCGATGGGCTTGGAAAGGCCGCCGTCTGTCGGATGGGACGTTAAGCCGTGGCCCCTTGTGCGGGAGAGCCATACCCTGTGCACGTTTAAGAACACGCTGGATGGCCTTGACTGGAGGCTACCTTCTGTCTCCCAACAGCTGTTCCAGTGGGTCCCCTCCCCCAGCCTTCTCTGAGCCTTCGGGGTCCGTGTGACCTGGCCATTTAGCCCATGGTGTGCAAAAAAGTGCCGCTCAGAGGTAAAACAACCCAACTCGTCACTTATATCATCATCTGCGATGGTTTTCCATGCAGATATAGCACTTTTAAAATAATTATCAGAGTAAAATTAGTTTTTCAAGTGCTAAAAAACACACTTATTTTTTCTGCTTTTCACACATTTTCTCACACAAAACCACAAGAAACAAATTTTTTATCTAATCTCCCGAAACTTTTCCCGTAGATTTAAAATAGAATTTTCTACATCACTTTTTACTGTGCCAGAACTCTGATTTATGCTACTACTTATTAGTAAGTTGTGGGTTGCTTTACCTCTGAGCGGCACTTTTTTGCACACCATGGGCTAAATGGCCAGGTCACATGGACCCCGAAGGCTCAGAGAAGGTTGGGGGAGGAGACCCACTGGAACAGCTGTTGGAAGACAGATGGTAGCCTCCCGTCAAGGCCATCCAGCGTGTTCTTTAACTTTGGGTTGTTTTACCTCTGAGCGGCACTTTTTTGCACACCATGGGCTAAATGGCCAGGTCTCATGGACCCCGAAGGCTCAGAGAAGGTTGGGGGAGGGGACCCACTGGAACAGCTGTTGGAAGACAGATGGTAGCCTCCCGTCAAGGCCATCCAGCGTGTTCTTTAACTTTGGGTTGTTTTACCTCTGAGCAGCACTTTTTTGCACACCATGTGCTAAATGGCCAGATCACATGGACCCCGAAGGCTCAGAGAAGTTGGGGGAGCGGACCCACTGGAACAGCTGTTGGAAGACAGATGGTAGCCTCCCGTCAAGGCCATCCAGCGTGTTCTTTAACGTGCACAGGGTATGGCTCTCCCGCACACGGGGCCACGACTTAACGTCCCATCCGACGGACGGCGGCCTTTCCAAGCCCATTGGTGTCCCCTACTGACCGTGGGCAGGGCGGGGAATTTTGCGGAGATAAAGATAGATATGATGAACCCCGAATGAAAAAGCAGGGATAAGCGTCATCTCTTAATTTTGGTCGTTTACGAGAAATTTTTTAACATTACACTGTTTTCATCGAGTAATTCGTCTTCTCGAATAATCATTACCTCGCAAAAATGTTTTTCACACACAACTGCTCGTTTTCCTAATATAAAATTTGATCTAGAAATCTTTCGGAGCCATTTTTTTTCCTGTCTTCATTGGCCGGAAATTGGAAAATGTGCTAATATATTCATTGGTACAGTCGCTCAAAAAAAGTATCCGAACATTATGGTTGATTACAGAATTCACAAAAAAATATCTGGCAACGATTTTTTTAGATATTAGTGATCTGGCAACCTTCCTGTCACGTGACACGAAGGTTACCAGATGACTGATTTCTAAAAAAAATCGTTGCCAAATATTTTTTCTGAATTCTGTAATCAACTATAGTGTTCGGATATTTTTTTGAGCGACTGTACCTCTACTTTGATAGTTTGACTGACATTCTGTTATAAAACAGCGATCAGGCAAAATCAGTTGTAAGGACAATGAAATATAACGTTACCTGTGAAACTTCTAAGTGATGAGAATTTCGATTTTTTAAATTCGTTAAGTTACAAAAGGTAACTGACAACAGAAGAATAACTGAATTCTTTTAAATGCAGGTATCCATATCAGTGCAGGGGTCCAAAGATATTACATATGAAATTTTTTTGCATTTGGATTATTTGTATACGGTTTATTTTGCATTTTCCTTTATAGGCTCTTATCTAGAAATAAAATCGAGGTGAAAAAACGTAAAATATGGGGGAGGGGGCGATGAGAGCTAGAGTTCGGATTTTAAATCCAGTATAAAATTTTCCTCGCAAGTTTATCACAGGTCTTTAAATTTTTTTTAACAATTCATGAAACATAAGCCCTTTTAATAATTTTGTCCACATTTTCCTCATTAGCATTGTGAAAGGGGACGGGGACATAAGCCCCCTTCTTCCCTAGAAACATTTACACGACTGAATAGTAAGGGTTGGGTTGTTTTACCTCTGACCGGCACTTTTTTGCACACCATGGGCTAAATGGCCAGGTCACAAGGACTCCGAAGGCTCAGAGAAGGTTGGGGGAGGGGACCCACTGGAACAGCTGTTGGGAGACAGATGGTAGCCTCCCGTCAAGGCCATCCAGCGTGTTCTTTGATGTGCACAGGGTATGGCTCTCCCGCACACGGGGCCACGGCTTAACGTCCCATCCGACGGACGGCGGCCTTTCCAAGCCCATCGGTGTCCCCTACAGACCGTGGGCAGGGCGGGGAATTTGGCGGAGATAAATCTCAACGCTGACCCAGCTGGGACTCGAACCTGGGAACTACAGATTACGAGTCTGGTGCGCTACCGACTGAGCCATCCATGCCCCTGAATAGTAAGGAATTTTGTGTAGACATGTTTATAACTGAACTATAAGTATGCTAAAAATTAGGCATCATAAAAGTAAATTCGATTTTTAAGTACAGAAAATATTAATATTTTGAACGACGGGTATGTTTTTTAAATTTTCAAGTCATCGTCATCATCCTCAAGCAGCCGTGGGCTACGGAGTTCCAACTAGACCGTGCAGTTTAATTCTCCAAGCATATCTATCCTGAGCTACATCTGCTGCATCCAGCCACTGCACACCAACTCTAACAAGGTCCTGTTTGACATTGTCTGCCCACCGCATCCTAGGTCTCCCCCTCCTTCTGAGGCCTTTAGGCACACTGTTCATAACCCTATTCGCCAATCTATAATTATCCATACGGGCAACATGGCCAAACCAGCGGAGTCTCTCTCTGCACAATATGCTGCTTAAAGGAGGTTACAGACACCTTTTCCTAGCCTCATCATTAGTTACAAATTTAAACCATCTAATACCCAAGATACTGCGTAAGCATCTAGAATCAAAAGCATCGTTTCCTGTTATCTTGCTTACACAGTGTCCAAGTTTCACTACCATAATTAACCCTAGAAACAATTATACTAGAAACAACTAACCCTAGAAACTTATACCTAGAAACAACTAACCCTAGAAACTATTATACAGTCTAAATTTAAACTTTAGGTGTATACGCCTATTTCTCCACACTCTCCATAGATTCTTAAAAGTCCCGGCAGCAATCCCTATTCGTCTGTTAATCTCATGCCGCACATCACCAGTATCTGTTACATATAATTAACACAAAATAATTAAACTGTAACACCTGCTCAAGACTGCAACCATTCAGATGAACTGAATCACAGCCTGCCTGATCAATTTTCATCACTTTAGTTTTTTCTCTGTTTATAACCAAACCTACTCTACTACCAGTCTCATCAACAGCTCGAACGAAAGAATTCATCTCATCAACATCATTTGCCAAAAGGGCTAAATCATCAGCATAATCTAAATCAGAAATTTTCGTATCTCCAGCCCATTTAAGGCCAAAATCTTTCCCTTGAAGTGAATTTCGCATAACATAATCAATAACCAAGCTAAAGAGAAAAGGAGACAAAATGCACCCTTGTCGAACACCAGAAGTAATGCTAAACCAATTGCTACAAGCCTTACCAACTCTCAGACACGACTCAGTGTTATTATAGAGAATTTTCATTATGTTAACTAACTTGTCTGGTATACCATGTGATCTCACAATCAACCACAAATTAGGACGATCAACAGAGTCGAAAGCTTTTTGAAATCAACAAAGCTACCAACCAAAAGTTTCTGAAACTCTAAACATTTCTCAAGAATCTGCCTAAGTGAAAATATCTGATCCACACATCCCCTACCACTTTTGAATCGACATTGCTCATCACGCAATTGATTGTCAACCAGATTCTTAATTCTACTAAGCACAATCATGGAAAGAACTTTACCTGGAACAGAGAGTAGGCTGATACCCCTATAGTAATCACAAGAACTGCGATCACCTTTTTTGAAAATAGGGATAACAATAGCTCTGCTAAAATCCTTAGGAACCATGCCTTTATCATAAAAGATATTCAGAATTTCAGTCATCCAAGTGGTAACCGAAACATTCCCAGCTCTAAGCATTTCTGTAGTAATTTCAACTACCCTTGGAGATTTATGAAGTTTAAGTTTAGAAACAGCCAAAATAACTTCAGATTGTGTTATAGGGCCAACATTAAAGCCTTATAATATATATATTATATTATTATAAGCCAATGCATCTATCATCATTGCAAACAATGGGAATAGAACTAACCACATTGTTTAGAATATCACTGAAATGCTCAGCCCACCTAGCCATGACAGAATCCTCACCTTCTATAACCTTACTTTGTTTATCCTTCAATCCCTGCATACCTGTCCGTTTTCTACCACACAAAATATTAACTATCTGGTGCAGCTCTCTGCTGTTGTGCTGCCTAACTGCTTCCTCCTCTTTGTCAGCCAAGCCATCAAGCCAAAGATTCTTATCAGTAGCTAACTGATCCTTTACACGTTTATTAAGCTCCCTGTAATGCTTTCTATTAGGACTAGTAGGGTATTGATTAAAGACATTCCTTCAGATCTTTCTTTGTAAAATAAGCTCAAGTGCCTTATCACTCAAATAATTCTGTCTACACTGCTCCTTTTTTCCTAAAAGAGTACTGTTAGTTTCCAAAAAGAAAAAGAATGTTCAATATGGTCCCATTCTTTTTCTTCAGTAGTAAGGAAACTATTACTGTCATAATGACTAAGTAACCTATCATGGTAAGCTTTAGGGGTCTTTCTACTGGTAGGAAAATACTATACAACTACTTCAAAATTCGTGCAAATTTCGATTTTTCACAATATTCGTTTAATATTTACATGTTCAGAAATATTTCACAGAAAAGTGGCTAATCATAATATTTTAGGTGAGAAGCTTTAGTGCAAATGGCGTTTATTTTAACAAAATATTTGCTCCTAGAAAATAACATTAGAATTTTGAGAATGATTTTATTTTCACAGTTTTTGAAATGTTTAGCAAGAGTCAAAACAGAGTTCGGTACTAAAAGTTCGAAAGTCAATAGTTCGCTGATCTCCAATTTATCTGCGGTGGCAATTTTTTCCAGAAATATTGACACTCATAGCTTTTATTATAAGGAATATTAATCATAAGCGATTTATTTAAAGGGAAATGCAAACTGAAACAATGGACAAAAAAATTAGATTATTTTAAATTTCTTAAAGATTATTTTCATTTCTAATTATCTCTTTTTATATTATTTTTCAATTCAAAACTGAAATAATTCTTACCAAGACTTTTGAAACTACACTTAATGAACGGTTTCCTGAATTTATTATGCTTCATCAATATGCTGTAGATAATTTACAGAATTCTTATGAATGGTAATGTAGTTCAATATTAAAGCTTAAAAACTGGAAACAATTAATATTTATGAATTTAAGAAATGGGATTGATTTGCTTTATTTTGAAATCGTACCTTATTTTAGAAATTACCATACTTCGTATTTGTTTAACGATTTATATACAAAGAGTTCTCTCTTTCTCAGTCCTGATATATAATATGTTCACTTTTCCATATATAATATATTTAGCTAGATCAGGCTCATGACTCGTATGTAGCCTTTGACTTGGGTTCGGTTGTTTTACCTCTGAGCGGCACATTTTTGCACACCATGAACTAAATGACCAGGTCAAATGGACCCCGAAAACTCAGAGAATGTTGGGGGAGGAGACCCATTGGAACAGCTGTTGGGAGACAGATGGTAGCCTCCCGTCATGAACATCCAGCGTGTTCTTTAACGTGCACAGGGTATGGCTCTCCCGCATATGGAGCCATGGCTTAACATCCCATCCGACGGACAGCGGCCTGTCCAAGCCCATCGGTTTCCCCTACTGACCGTGGACAGGGCAGTGAGTTTTGCGGAGATAAATCTCAACTCTGACATAGTTGGGGACTCGAACTTGTAAACTACAGATTATGAACCTGGCGCGCTACCGAGTGAGCCACCCCCGCCCCACAGCCTTTGACAAAGAACCTGTTAATTTCTTCGAATTTTTTCGCCAAACACTTTTAGATGCATAGAAAAATAAATAAAGTAAATACCCCCTCAAGCAGCTGCTTACCACAGAGGTCTGACAGGAAGCTATCAGTTTATACTCCATTTGGGTTGTTTTACCTCTGAGCGGCACTTTTTTTGCACACCATGGGCTAAATGGCCAGGTCACATGGATCCCGAAGGCTCAGAGAAGGTTGGGGGAGGAGACCCACTGGAACAGCTGTTGGGAGTCAAATGGTAGCCTCCCGTCAAGGCCATCCAGCGTGTTCTTTAACGTGCACAGGATATGGTTCTCCCGTAAACAGGTACAGATTACGAGCCTGGCGCGCTACCGACTGAGTTTATACGCCATACCGAATGGTCTGTGAGCGAAGACGAGACCTCAGCAGAAAGACCACATAAACATCCGTGTCTTAACCACAGGCTCGAATCCAGGTACCTTGGGTCAGTAGTCAAGTGTGCTAACCATTCGGACAGGAACTAAATGATTTTTACAAATTAATAGCACTTATTAAAAATCTATATTATTGTTTTTATCAAGATATTTACTCAATTTCTTAAAAATATACTTTTTTTTATTCACTATTGATTAAAAATTAAGTTTTCATTTTTAAGTAGAATATCTCGCATCGTAATATTTCATCAATACCTTTTCCAACACAAAAGAATTTTTAATTTATCTCTCTGAACGAAAGAGTTCGATATCTACAGACAGACAAGTGAAACTGTTATCTCGTTTACAAAGAACACGGGGGCGGGGGTGGCTCAGTTGGTAGCGCGCCAGGCTCGTAATCTGTAGTTCCCAGGTTCGAGTCCTAGCTGGGTCAGTGTTGAGATTTATCTCCGGAAAAATTCCCCGTCCTGCCCACGGTCAGTAGGGGACACCGATGGGCTTGGAAAGGCCGCCGTCCGTCGGATGATACGTTAAGCGATGTGCGGGAGAGCCATACCCTGTGCACGTTAAAGAACACGCTGGATGGCCTTGACAGGAGGCTACCATCTGTCTCCCAACAGCTGTTCCAGTGGGTTCCCTCCCCCAACCTTCTCTGAGCCTTCGCGGTCCATGTGACCTGGCCATTTAGCCCATGGTGTGCAAAAAAGTGCCGTTCAGAGGTAAAACAACCCAACAAAGAAAACGTGATAAAAATGCACATTTTGTTTTTAATCAATATATTTCCCCGATTCATCAAAAATATAGTTTTTAAATTCACTACTCGTTTGAAATATATGTTTTGAATTTTAAGTAGAATTTTTTCCCTACATTTCTTTAGGAATATAATTTTTTTTCCTCAATGTCTTTTCACTAAGTTTGTTTTGGAAGGACTTCATAACCATATAATAAAGAGAGTGATTCCGCCTCGAATGTTTCATAGCTCTGCAACAGCGAGAAATAATTTAATCTCAAATATTTCATAGTTATGTAGTTGTTAGAAATAATTTAACCTGGAATATTTCATAGCGAAAGAAAATTTAGTCTCTAATGGTTCATTAACTACATAATAAAATGAAATAAATAAATAAATACCCCCTCAAGCAGCTGCAACGAGAAATAATATAGCCTCGAATAGTTCATAACTATACAACAATAGAAATAATTTAACCGCATATACATTTTAACTATATAACAGCAATTAATAGTTTAACCTCGGATATTTCATAACCATAGAACAGGGAGAAATAATTTAACGTCGAATATTCATAACTATATAATAGCGAGATACAAATTAGCGTCTAATGCTTCGTTAACTACTTAATAAAGGGAAATAATTTAGCCTCCAGAACCTCATAACTATAAAATTGAGAAAATAATTTAGTTTCGAATACTTCACAACTATAGAATAACGAGGAATAATTTTGCTTCGAACACTTCAAGGTATAAAAGAGGAAGAAATAACTTAGCTTCGAAAAATTCATAATTAGATAATAGCGGGAAAAATTTAGCCAGGAACATTTCATAACTGTGGAATTGCTTAGCTATTGTATATTTCGTATATATAAAACAGCAAGAATTATTTTCCCTCTCGTATCTAATATTCACAACTAAATTCACCTTATTTTTCGTAGTGGAAACAATCAATAGTACAGAGGTTACCTGTAAACTTAGAAATGAAGAAATATTTTGCTGAAAATATTTAAGTTCTTTCCTGTATATTCCTGCCAAACATTTCCGAAAAGCAGACCAAAACATGCTAAACTAGGTAAAAAACTAACTTTAAATAATGCCCTAAAATCGACATTACTTAACTTTCCACCATAAGTACATAACATAATATATATCGCACAATCATTAAAATGTATAACAATGTGAATTACCTCAATATATTCTGGAAAGTTCTTCAAATACTTTTTGCAAAATCCAAAAGCAATAGAAGTAAAGAGACAAAGAGCACGTGTTCACGGGTTAGCGAAGACCTTGGATTAAGTTTTGAAGAGTACGCGATTCTATGGTAACAAAGAAAATTTTCCGCATTGATTTGAAACCTGTTTACTTCTTTCTTCTCTGAAGTGTTTATGTATATATGAAAAATTTAATAATAATTATAGCTTCATTCATGTTCATATTATTATACAAAAACTTAAACAAATGACCCGTAAACATGTTCTAGTAGTCAGAAGAGAAGAACAATTGCATTACACGTAATTACATAAATATAGTTTTAAAAAATACCGGCATTTAGTTGCAACGATGTGAAATTTCTTTGCAGTATTTAAATATTTCTGTATTGATTTTTGTGCCTCGAAGAAAATTTCTAGTTTTAACATTGATTTATTTATAATTATTTAATAGAATAATATCCCTCGATTATTACACTTACATTTCCCAAAATTGTTGAATATTTTTGGTAGCTGGAAGCAAAATGTAATGTGAATTTCTGTTGCAATTAATCTGTATCTAGTCTAGATAAAGGGGCCAATGCAACTCTATCACCACGAGAATAATAAATTGGAATGGATGAGAATAATTTTGAAACATGAATATGTATATTTCACGCATTTTTCTAAAAATGTTGGGAAAATGGGGGAACAGATTTTATTTTGGAATAACGAGAAAGTCACTTGGTTGTTCTTCAATTTTTTGTTTCTGGTTCGATACAATGTTAAATTTTGTTTTTCTTTCTCGATAGAGTCATTTAGCTATTCCTTTGTTGCCTCTTTGCCGCGATACGGCCAATTGGCTATCGTTTTATCTTTTCCAACTCCAAACCATAAATTGGCAAATTTTCAATTTTTTTTTTCAGGCTCAATAGAGTCATATGAATTTTTTAATTTTCTTTTTATTGGATGAGTACAAGTCACTTAGACAACCGTTTACTTTTTTCTCGTTTCATGGCTTGATAGAATCATTTGGTCAACCATTTAATTATCTCTGGCTCGATACAAGTCACTTGGCCACTCTGTTACTTTATTTCCAGCTCCATATTGTTACTTGACGACCATTTTGTTTTTTCAGTCTTTATACGTTTACGTGACCACCTTTGTACTTTTAGTGGCTCCATACAGTTTAAGGACTATTGAATTCGTCATGTTGAGGGCCTTTTACACTTGCCGCAATTTGGAGCAGAACTTGGCAAACTTTTAAGCTAAAGGGCAGTATAAGAAACTGAAATTTGAAGGGCGGTAGTGATATAATTGTACGAACACTATCATGGAGAAAAGTAACAAATTGGAGGTGAGGGCTGCAAATGAAATATAAATCTATAATGCATATATATCCACCATAAAAAAATCTAAAGTGAAATATAACAATAAAATTTGATTTCAATTAATTATATTACTGAGAATTAACTTCGTCGAAGTTGTATTTCTTGTCCTCTATGTGCACTTTTTCTCTTTTAGAAAATTAATTTTTCTGTCATGAGTAGCTCGCTGGCCCATGATTTCCCCAGGACTGGTTAGAGCCTGTTAAACTTGTCATAGTTTATGTCTTCCTGAATTTACCATGTTAACTTATTAAACTGTAAACTCTTAAAATTAATATTAACTCTTAAACTGTTACAATTTCAAATCTAAATTTGTCAGCGTTCATGGCCCTTTTTTACACTCATAATATTTAATGGATGATAATCAGAAATTTTAAGTTGAACATATATTTTATTGTTTTGTAGAGCAGTGCGTTTCGAATTTATTTTTTCATGTAGAAATGAAGATATAACTATGTAAACAGGAATTCTGTGTCATTAGATACTATTAGATAAATTCTAACTAGATTCCAGTTAGGACTGTTTCATTTATTTGAAGATTCTGTGATATTATAGTATGTATGAGGAATATATAATTGAATTCCTAGTGGCCGGGAACCAGTTCTAATTTTTTACATTGAGATTATTTATGAGAAATAGTTCGATTTACGAATTTCTGCATTACGTACAGTTTTTAGAAGAACGAATTTCATTCGTAAAACGAAGGAATGGTGTATTTCATGATTTAGAATTCAAATTCATTCTGAATCAGTGGTTACTGTTAGTGCTCAAGCATTCATGACTGATTTCCAATTTCTGAAGTAGGTGAATATAAAAGATCTAAAAGCAATATTTCAAAAATCGATGTTATTTATCTCACCTTTTATCTCACTCTTTTCGGCACATTTTTTCGCTTTTTCAGTTATGCAACAAATTCAATAAAATATTATGATCGTAAAACAACTTCATTCTTGCTTCCCATTTCTTATGTTTCTATAACTATATATATATATGAATTCCAAAAGACATATAGATGGATATATATGTATTTTGAAGTAAAATTATATCATGTTTTGATATTTCACCGGGTTTTAAATATTTGTTATATTGCATTGTTTTTCCTTTGCATTTCTTCCCATGCAATTGGCTAAATGTCCACGTCACATGGATCCCAAAGGCTGAGATAAGTTTGGAGGAAGGGCAGGGAGAATCTAGAGTTGGGGGATATTATTACCCCTTCCCAAATCATTCAAGGGAATTATTCATATTTGATGCATTTTTGAAGAAATTTTTTTAAAGAACTCTAAAACGGAGGATGAAATGTTATATTGCAATGGAAACCTAGTCCCCTCTCTTTTAAGGGGGGGGGGGGGGGGGGCTCAGTCGGTAGCGCGCCAGGCTCGTAATCTGTAGTTCCCAGGTTCGAGTCCCAGCTATGTCAGCGTTGAGATTTGTCTCCGCAAAAATTCTCCGCCCTGCCAACGCTCAGTAGGGGACACCGATGAGCTTGGAAAGGCCGCCGTCCGTCGGATGGGACGTTAAGCAGTGGCCTCGTGTGTGGGAAAGCTATACCCTGTGCACGTTAAAGAACACGCTGCATGGCCTTGACGGGAGGCTACCATCTGTCTCCCAACAGCTGTTCTGGTAGGTCCCCTCCCCCAACCTTCTCTGAGCCTTCGGGGTCCATGTGACCTGGCCATTTGGCCCATGGTGTGCAAAAAAAGTGCCGCTCAGAGGTAAAACAACCCAACCCCTCTCTTTTACATTTTTCTGGTTCGAGTCAAATTATTGTCCCCATCTCCGATTGTTTCCTAGATGAGGGCTTGGAAGAAGAGAACCCAGCGGACAGATGTTAGGAGATAAATGAAAACCTCCCGTCAAGACTTCACAGCATATCACTTAAAAATCGTCAGGCATGGTTCTCCTGCACACCGAGCCATGACTTAAATCCCATTCCGACGAACAGTGGTCTTTCGAAGCCACTTAAGTGTCACTGAAACTGCATTAAAATGCCTGGTAAAGGAGTAGATATCTCTAGGAACATTAAAACACCTTAGAAAACCACAAAAAAGAAATAATATTAAGAGAAAACAGCGTGTACTACTATACAGGTCTCATAAAATTATTTCATTGCCACTGCAGTAGGCGAATAAAACTTGTCATATGATTATTCCGTACCAAAATAGCGTTGCCAACCCCTTTGCAACATACACAGTGAATTGTGTCAATGTTCACCTCTGTGGGGCGCGGGTGGCTCAGTCGGTAGCGCGCCAGGCTCGTTATCTATAGTTCCCAGGTTCGAGTCCCAGCTGGGTCAGCGTTGAGATTTATCTCCGCAAAATTTCCCCGCCCTGCCCACTGGTCAGTAGGGGACACCTATGGGCTTGAAAAGGCCGCCGTTCGTCGGATGAAACGTTAATTCGTGGCCCCGTGTGCAGAAGAGCAATACCCTGTGCACGTTAAAGAACACGCTGGATGGCCTTGACGGGAGGCTACCATCTGTCTCTCAACAGCTGTTCCAGTAGGTCCCCTCCCCCAACCTTCTCTGAGCCTTCGGGGTTAATGAGACCTGGCCATTTAGCCCATGGTGTGCAAAAACTGCCGCTCAGAGGTAAAACAATCCAATCCAATGTTCACCTCTGTAGTTAATTGTCTCTTTTTCCATTGTTTCATTTCTCCATGATAGTGTTTGAACCATACCAAATGCAAAGGAATTATGGTACGCACTCACTGGTCAGCAACGGAGCCACGGCATTGTCACTAGGTTTGCCGTTTTCTCTGCTACCTCGCTCACTTGCAAGGATTTTCCCGCGGAATTTTACGATTCAGCTAGCTTTGCGCGCGCATCAAAAGCGGTGGTCAAACCCCTAAACAAAGCAAGAAGGGTGGCGAAGGCCGAGACAAAAGATATTAAGGGCTTAACGCCATTAGCAGGCAATGCCGTTTGGGATGCTCGCTCTTTAATCCGTGGGCGACGTTGCCGGGGCCGATGCCTTCGTTGCTTGCCAGTGAGAACTGTCTCATAGAGAAAGCAGGGGAGAATATTTTAATGCGTGCCTCCGTTGCTGGAATGCAGGGGAGAATATTTTAATGCGTGCCTCTGTTTCTGACCAGTGAGTGCGTACCCTTAGTTTACAGTCTTTTTATTGGATGAAGGAGTGCCTATTTGGCATAGGTTACCAGGACAAAAGAGTTACCATAAGGGACACAAGAACAAGAAAGAAAAGAAACTGTCTGAATTCTGCTTTGACCTTTGGGACTGAACGTGAACAATACAACAGATTAACAGAAACTCAAGAGACCTTCCATAATGGTCCCTCCTATTTCCGGAGACTTTTGTATGAAGGAAAAGATAATATAACTGATAATTTAGAAGATTAGAATGGTAAGGAGGATTATGACAAGAATTATTCTACCGAGAGTCCAGCCCTGTTGGGGCGGGGGTGGCTCAGTCGGTAGCGAGCCAGGCTCGTAATCTGTAGTTCCCAGGTTCGAGTCTCTACTGGGTCAGCGTTGAGATTTATCTCCGCAAAATTCCCCGCCCTGCCCACGGTCAGTAGGGGACACCGATGGGCTTGAAAAGGCCGACGTCCGTCGGAGGGACGTTAAGCTGTGGCCCCGTGTGAGGGAGAGACATACCCTGTGCACGTTAAAGAACATGCTGGATGGCCTTGACGGGAGACTACCATCTGTCTCCCAACAGCTGTTTCAGTGGGTCCCAATCCCCCAACCTTCTCTGAGCCTTCGGGGTCAATGTGACCTGGCCATTTAGCCCATGGTGTGCAAAAAAATGCCGTTCAGAGGTAAAACAACCCAACGTTAAAGAACACGCTGGATGGCCTTGACGGGAGGCTACCATCTGTCTCCCAACAGCTGTTCCAGTGGGTCCCCTCCCCCAACCTTCTCTGAGCTTTCGGGGTCCATGTGACCTGGCCATTTAGCCCATGGTGTGCAAAAAAGTGCCGCTCAGAGGTAAAACAATCAAATGTTCACCTCTGTAGTTAATTGTCTCTTTTTCCATTGTTTCATTTCTCCATGATAGTGTTTGAACCATACCAAATGCAAAGGAATTATGGTACGCACTCAGTGGTCAGCAACGGAGCCACGGCATTGTCACTAGGTTTGCCGTTTTCTCTGCTACCGCGTTCACTTGCAAGGATTTTCCCGCGGAATTTTACGATTCAGCTAGCTTTGCACGCGCATCAAAAGCGGTGGTCAAACCCCTAAACAAAGCAAGAAGGGTGGGGAAGGCCGAGACAAAGAGATTAAGGGCTTAACGCCATTAGCAGGCAATGCCGGTTGGGATTCTCCCTCTTCAATCCGTGGGCGACATTGCCGGGACCGATGCCTTCGTTGCTTGCCGGTGAGCGCTGTCTCATAGAGAAAGCAGGGGAGAATATTTTAATGCGTGCCTGCGTACCTCCGTTGCTGACCAGTGAGTGCGTACCCTTAGTTTAGAGTCTTTTTATTAGATGAAGGAGTGCCTATTTGGCCTAGGTTACCAGGACAAAAGAGTTACCATAAGGGACACAAGAACAAGAAAGAAAAGAAACTGTCTGAATTCTGCTTTGACCTTTGGGACTGAACGTGAACAATACAACAGATTAACAGAAACTCAAGAGACCTTCCTTTAATGGTCCCTCCTATTTCCGGAGACTTTTGCATAAAGGAAAAGATAATATAACTGATAATTTAGGAGATTAGAATGGTAAGGAGGATTATGACAAGAATTATTCTACCGAGAGTCCAGCCCTGTTGGGGTGGGGGTGGCTCAGTCGATAGCGCGCCAGGCTCGTAATCTGCAGTTCCCACGTTCGAGTCTCTACTTGGTCAGCGTTGAGATTTATCTCCGCAAAATTCCCTGCCCACGGTCAGTAGGGGACACCGATGGGCTTGGAAAAGCCGCCGTCCGTCGGATGGGACGTTAAGCTGTGGCCCCGTGTGAGGGAGAGACATACCCTGTGCACGTTAAAGAACACGCTGGATGGCCTTGACGGGAGACTACCATCTGTCACCCAACAGCTGTTCCAGTGGGTCCCCACCCCCAACCTTCTCTGAGCCTTCGGGGTCAATGTGACCTGGCCATTTAGCCCATGGTGTGCAAAAAAGTGCCGTTCAGAGGTAAAACAACCCAACGTTAAAGAACACGCTGGATGGCCTTGACGGGAGGCTACCATCTGTCTCCCAACAGCTGTTCCAGTGGGTCCCCTCCCCCAACCTTCTCTGAGCCTTCGGGGTCCATGTGACCTGGCCATTTAGCCCATGGTGTGCAAAAAAAGTGCCGCTCAGAGGTAAAACCCAACGTTAAAGAACACGCTGGATGGCCTTGACGGGAGGTGTCCATCTGTCTTTTCATAACTGTCCGGTTTGACCCTTTCCTCAACCTTCTGTGACCTCGGGGGTGGCTCAGTGGGTAGCGCGCCAGGCTCGTAATCTGTAGTTCCCAGTTCGAGTCCCAGCTGGGTCAGCGTTGAGATATCTCCGCATAATTCCCCGTCCTGCCCACGGTCAGTAGGGGACACCGATGGGCTTGGAAAAGCCGCCGTCCGTCCGATGGGACGTTAAACCATGGCCCCGTGTGTGGGAGAGCCATACCCTGTGCACGTTAAAGAACACGCTGGATAGCCTTGACAGGAGGCTACCATCTGTCTCCCAACAGCTGTTCCAGTGGGTCCCCTCCCCCAACCTTATCTGAGCCTCCCGGGTCCATGTGACCTTGCCATTTAGCTCATGGTGTGCAAAAAAGTGCCGCTCAGAGGTAAAACAACCCAACCCAAACTCTGAATTTGGCTTTAAGCCCATTGTGTGCAGTTCAGAGGCAAAAAAAATCCAACACGACAGACTTTGGTTGTGCTTTCCATTGCATCCTCAACCGTATGTTGGAGGTAAATCCCTTTTTCAACTTGTTTGCAATTTAAAACTGAAAAAATTCTTACCAAGATATTTGAAACTAAATGAAAGATTTCCTGAAAGCCAATTTGTTATGCTTCATTAATGTATTATAGATCATTTAAAGAAATCTTATGAATGGTAATGTAGTTAAATATTACTGGAAAGAATTATTATTTATGAATTTAAGAAATTGGTTTGACTTGCTTTATTTTAAAATCGAACCTAATTTTAGAAATTACGAAGTTTCGTATTTAATTATTGACATACAGAGTACTCGGGAGGTGGTTGCTCAGTCGATAGCGCGCCAGGCTCGTAATCTGCAATTCCCCGGTTCGAGTCTCAGCTGGGTCAGTGTTCAGATTTACCTCCGCCGAACTCCCTGCCCTGCCCACGGTCAGTAGGGGATACCGATGGGCTTGGAAAGGCCGCCGTCCGTCGGATGAGAAGATCTGTGTGCGGGAGAGCCATATGCTGTGCACGTTAAAGAACACGCTGGATGGCCTTGACGGGAGGCCACCATCTGTCTCCCAACAGCTGTTCCAGTGGGTCGCCTCCCCCAACCTTCTCTGAGCCTTCGGGGTCCTTGTGACCTGGCCATTTAGCTCATTGTGTGCAAAAAAGTGCCGCTCATAGGTAAAACAACACAAGCCAAAGATTACTCTATTTCTCAGTCCTGAAATATAATATTTTCACTTTACCATATAAGACATATGTATTTAGCTGGATCATGCTCATGACCTATGCACACATTGACAAAGAACTTGCATCTCCTAAAACATAAAATCAATATACAGAATTTTTTCACCAAACATTTTCAGGTGCATGACTGAAGAATTTTTACAAATTAATAGCACTCATTAACTAAAAGGATGCATATTTTAAAATTTTAGAATAAATAAGTAAAAGTCAAGACAATCCTGCATGTTCTTTAGCGTGCGCAGGGTATGACTCTGCCGCACACGGACCATGGCTTAAGGTCCCATCCGACGGACGGCGGCTGACCGTATGCAGGAAGGGGAGTTTTGCGGAGATCCCCATGTCCAGGAGAGCCATTTCCTGTGCACATTAAAAACATGCTGGATGGCCTTGCAGTAATTGCACACGCTCCAGTTTGCTGTGAACGGTAACTGGAGCGTGTACAGTTGCTGTACACGCTCCAGATATTTTTCCTGAATTCTGTAATCACGTGACACGAAAGCTGCCAGATCACTAATTTCTAAAAAAATCGTTGCCAGATATTTTTTCTGAATTCTGTAATCAACCATAGCGTTCGGATACTTTTTGAGCGACTGTAGGTGGTCAAATTATTTTGATACTAGATCGTGTGAGCTCACTCACGGAAATATTGAGCGTGTGCAATTACCGTTCACAGCAAACTGGAGCGTGTGCAGTTACTGCGCACGCTCCAGTTTGCTGTACACGCTCCAGATATTTTTCCTGAATTCTGTAATCACGTGACACGAAGGTTGTCAGATCACTAATTTATAAAAAAAATCGTTGCCATATAATTTTTCTGAATTCTGTAATCAACCGCAGTGTTCGGATACTTTTTTGAGCGACTGTACAAAGTGGGTATGTTCATTCAAATTATGAGTGAGACTAGACATAGCAAAGCGAAAAGATACCAATTTTATTTCATTCAGCAAATGTGAAATTACAATCATAAAAAATCACACAAAGCTCTTATAAAATAACATCAAATATTAACGAATCTTTTAGTAACCATTACTCTAACTCATTGTTATGCGATAGCTTTAATAAAGTTCATCTTAGTGATACCATAACAAGTGTGCGAATGAACAGATAGTTGAACATCTTTAACAGACATATCGGCAGTGTTAAGGAAAACACATTGCAAAGTGATATCAGATGGAAGATTTGGAGATATCGCAGTCTCCATAGTGTATTCAACTTCGGCCTTCAAGAGAATGACACGACGTGAATAAAACACCAAATCTTTAATATCAGAATGATCCTTCAAAGGGGGCCGAAAGTGAATGACAGTGTTCAACATGAAAGTTGTCATCACTGCCTCTTAACCATTTAGTTACAATATTATCTTTATTTGATAATAAAAGTAGTCCAAAATTTTGTTTACTTGACGGTTTTTTCAGATATGATACAGTGAAATCTGTAAGGTAGACATCGCTATCCACAGAAAATCTCAAAAGAGTCATGCTATCTCCCTTGCAAAGTTTGCCTGAAGAATCTGACAAAACAAAATTTATAGTCGTCAAATAGCGCTTTAAACCGCCGCTAATATTGTAAGTGGGGGGAAAAAATATAGTTCTTCCGTATTTTATCCCATTATGAAACTCACCTGGACATTTTTTGCAAACGTACTCAAACACTATTTTTGGAAGAGAATTCAGTTCTTCGTGATCCATGAATTGAAATCGTACATATTCAGCGAATATTAAAAACTCACCAAAGATATTCTCTTCTGTAGTTTTTTTCTGTTTTTTGCAACACTCCATGGTGGCCCACTTCCACAGAACCTTGAAAACATCTGTTTTAGATTCCACCACCAAATCTTTCATACTTATTATCTGTTTCTTTACATCAAAACTTAGTTGGTTGAAAGCACTCGTTTTTAAAATAACAAAAGCTCCGTTTCTGCAGAGTGTAAGGCATTTCTTTCGGAGTTCATCCAAATCGTAAAATAAAGCAAATTCTAGGATGAAACATACGTTGCTGAAAGTTAAATTCTTGGTCAAATAAATCTCACAATCTTGAATTAAAGGCACTATTTCATATTTATGGGCAGCTTGCAATACATCAACAGCAGTTTTCCAATCGCCAAGTTTCACACGTCCTCTGTATATATACCTGCAATAGGGAACATGATTATAATATCTCACATATTTTTAATGAGTTTGGAAAAATGATAACTCTGAATAAAATATAATTTTAAAGTAGTAAGATCAATCTCTTTGTAAGACGTAGAATATTCATTTGCAAAGGGGGTGGCTCAGTCCTGAGATTCTTCACTACTGATTTATTGAGCGTAAGTCAAATATTAATTTCATCTCTATGAGGCAATAGAGTTTGGCACTTGACGGTTGGATGGCGCCACTGTGCGAATCAAATAAAAAAAATCAGGAAAGTTATAAGGTCACATAAGCAAAGAAATGTGAACCATTTGTGGTGTAGTGGTAGCATAACAGGGGTTCGGGCAATTTTAAAAACTCTCCGACATTTTGCCATTTGACTTCCAATTTTGGCAACTAGCCATAATTTCACAGGAATAACTCCATTATTTACATCTCGTCTGAATTGTAGAAAATCAGTGTGATTTTTCCATTGATTTGGCCAACTATCCTTAATTTCACGAAACTAATCCCAATCTTTACATCTTTCCTAAATTTGCCATATCACTTCAAACTTTTCATACTCCCCAATTTTTCTCGATTTTAGTGAAGTACCATGAATTTCCCAACTCCCCAAGATTTTGCCAACTGCCCTACTTTTTGTTGTTTCCTCAATTTCTCAAACTCTCCTTAATTTCCATAAACAAATCTAAATTTTCACAACTCGCCTATATTTTACCAAGTGGATTCCAATTTTGCCAACTCGCCGTAAATTTACAGAAAAATTGCAATTTTTACATCTTCCCTGAATTTTCCAAGTCACTTCGAATTTTATCAACTATCCTTAATTGCACAAGAAAGGCACAATTTTCACAGCTCCCCTGTATTTTAAAAAGTGGCTTAGAATTTTGCCAACTCACCTGTACTTTACCAAGTGGTTTCCAGTTTTGCCAACTTCCCTAGATTTTGTCATCTCTCCTTAATTTCACAAAAACAATCCCAATTTTCACAAATCGTCGGTATTTTACCAAGTGAATTCGAATTTTGCCAACTGCTCCAGATTTGCTAAGTTTCCTCGATTTTGCCATCTCGCCACAATTTTACAGAAAAAAAATCACAATTTTACATCACACCTGATTTTTTGCAAAGACACTCTGAATTTTGTCAACTCCCCCAAGATTTGCCAACTCTCCTAGATATTGTGAAGTTGCTTCGATTTTGCCAACATGCCATAATTTTACAGAAAAAAAGATTGCAAATTTTACATCTCACCTGAATTATGTCAACTCTCCACGATTTTGCCAAGTCACTCCGAATTTTGCCAAGTCACTCCGAATTTTGCCAACTGGTCCCTAGTTTTTGCCAACTCGCCATTATTTTTATAGAAAAGAATTCCTAATCTTTACATCTCACCTGAATTTTGTCAACTCTCCACGATTTTGCCAACTGCCCCTAAGTTTTGGCCAGCTCTCCTAGATTTTGTCAACTCGCCATAATTTTACAGAAAAAAATCCAAATTTTCACATCACCTGAATTTTGCCAACTCTCGACGATTTTGCCAAGTCACTCCGAATTTTGCCAACTGTCCCTAGATTTTGCCAACTCCCTAAGTTTTGCCAACTCGCCATAATTTTAGAGAAAAAAAAATCCTAATTTTTACATCTCACCTGAATTTTTGTAACTTCCCACGATTTTGCCAAGTTACTCCGAATTTTGTCAACTCCCCAAGATTTTACCAAGTCACTCCGAATTTTGCCAACTCACCAAGATTTTACCAAGTCAGTCCGAATCACCTGTGTTTTACTAAGTGGCATCGAATTTTGCCAACTGCTCTAAATTTTGCCGTCTCTCCATTTTTCAAACTGCCTTAGATTGCCAAATTGCCTCGATTTTGACAACTCCCCTTAATTTTCCAAAAAAAAAATTATAAATTTTCACAACTCACCTAAATTTTACCAAGTCGCTTCGATTTTGCCAACTCCGAGTTATTTTGGGGGGGAGCCCCCCTCCCCCCCATGGTACGCCCCTGGACGTGGGTTCGAATTCCACTCATGGCAAAACCTTTTTTTTTCCAGCTTATTATTTCATGTCTACAGGACATATCCTGTGATTCTTTACTACATGAACACTGCTTTCCAAAAATTAAGATGGGAAATGGGAAACTAACATCAAATGGAAAACTAACATCAAAGCCATGCGCGGGAAACTAATTTGATGCAATGGGAATGTTAGTTTCCCATTGCATCAAAGCCATGCAATGGGAAACTAACATCAAAGCCATGCGCGTACGCAGAGGGGGACAGACAGGACACTCCCCCCCCCGGGGTATGGAATAAAAAATCCCACAAATTATAATCGTAACAATTTAAACGTAATTAACTTATATACATTATGTATGTGTTTTTGTATTGATGCAATACTGTATTATATAATCTACTTGTGAAAAAAAAAACCTAAAAAATTAAACAAAAATTTATTGATGTAATTATTTGTCTCCAAGCTTTGCCCCCCCCCCCGGAAAATTTTCTGCGGACACCCATGATCGAAACTATATATTTTCTTAACTAACTTTTTTTTCGTTTACAAAAATGTGATAGTAGATAAAGTTCTAAAGCAAATATGT